>AWWV01011110.1:0-152610 GCA_001974805.1 Corchorus capsularis
TATCATATAATAGCATTCGGCCAGACAACATAATAGCATTAATCTTTTTTTTTTTTTAAGTAAAGTGTAATTTTCATTCATGAAAATGAAATTACATAGTTCATAACATAAATTACAATAAATTGAATTTCATCATCAAGATCTTGATCATCTGAATCCTTTGAATTGGAGTTTCGAACCTTTCCCATGAGTCTCTAGCACGTGCGACACCTCTTCGTTCGCTTCTGTGAGCTTTCACCAACGACAGAACGGTGAGTGATTCGAAAACCTCCCTGATTGATTCAGTGATTCGAAAACCTCCCTGATTGATCCGAAAATCACAAAGAAAACCCATCACAATATGATGGTGAAATCCCCAATCTATTGTAAACTCAAAAGACATCAAACAAACTGAATAAACTGACTTGACAAACTGAACAAACTCAAACATCCAAGATCTAAAGATCTGGAGACTCAAACATCCAAGATCTAAAGATCTGGAGACTGATAACCCAAACAGATCAACAGATCTGTGGGATTTTATTCTAAAACTAAAGAAAAAAAACAAGATACGAGATAAAAAAACCAAACCCCTCCTCCCACTTGACAGTAATAGTCAAGGAGGAGGAGCGAAAAGAGAACAAAGCAAGAAAAACTAGAGAAGGGATAAAGAATAATAGCATTAATTCTTAAACTATTATGCTTTTTGTAGATCAGACAATATTTAGCCTATGAACGTAAAATATATAACGGTTTATTAAAATATCAAAATCATTATTGACGTAATTAACAAATATGTCAAGAGATCAAAATCTCATGGATCTTCAAACGATTAAACAATAATTATCATCAGCATAAACTCATGAATATTTATTCATGAAATCTAACAAGTTCTGATAGTACATGTAAATTAATTTTAAGATATAAGAACATAAAGGATTTTATAGGGTCATGAATAAATAATTCTATAAACATAACGTTTAGATATACCTGATGCGGAATTTGGTTGAGCCATGAGCATAAACTTATAGAGAATAAATTGATTTCTCCCTATTGACTCTTGCTTAATTTTAGGGATTTATGGAAAAGGTTTAATTTTCTATTTTGCCGTAAATCCTAATGGGTAGAGGGAGGACCAATTTATATATGTAGTCATTTAATTTGGTACCTCCATCAAATAGTCAGTTGAACGGTTGAGATTTACTTGACTATTAAATGTACTTAAATCTCTCTCAATTAAGGTAGATTTGATTTAACCCACAATAATGTTGGTCAATCCTATAATTATCCAATTTATGTAATTGACAGATTTAATATGGGTCACATTAATATGGTCAAATTCTAACATATGTCACTGTAACAACTCATCTCTTTATGACGTAGACATGTGAATCCCTATCATATATGATTAATTAGACATAGTCTATGATTTGTAGTTGTAACCAATGTTGGTAACTGGTAACGTATCATAGTTTTCGGATCTTTTCATCAACTTCAAGTACTCCTTTAAAGAATCATCACTTATCTCATGGTATGTTGATCATGGTAGTTTTCGGATAACACTTAAAGAAGTTCTTCATTAACTTGATCGATACCCCTGGACACTCATCTCATCTCATGGTATGTTGATCTGCTCTGAAGAGCAAAGTCCTCTCGTTTGAAGTTCTGCAGCTCATGGTACAGAGAGATACCAGTAGCCTTAATTGGACGTCCAGCCTCTTCTAGAAGACAGCCAGCAATGGCAACAAGGTAATCAGTAAGAGTGGGTTTCCTGAGAACAAAAAATCCCAGCAAAATCAGCAATAATAACCTCTACTAAGTGTTATCAAGCCGTCAACAACAAATAAAAGATGCCTTCACACAAATAACATAAAATGTTGGAGCAATTTCATGAATAAATTGATGCAAATAAATTGATACACAGTTACACACATACATATGAAATTAGGAAATCATTAAACAGACAAGATTACTCAAATTTGGTCTATATCGTCAGATGTAGAATCAGATCTACAAGTAACAAGCATGAATAACTAATAAAGCAGTCAAGGGTAGTATAATACCATGGGCAACATGCGAAATCACTGACAAATCATTGACAAGTTTCTTATGTTGTCCCGTAAGTCCATCATACGATGGAGTTCCTCGACTGTAAGCTCCACCATCCTCACCGATTATGGATCAAAGCAGCAAAGTGTGAGAGACTGAGAGGCGAGAGATAAATGAAAAAAAAAAAAAATCGAAAATTTCGGAACTTTCTGGAGAAGAATACCTATTCGAATACAAGGAAAGACAAATCAAACTATACCTTCATTTTTCATCAAGACAAAAAAAAAGCTTTACTCTTGTCAGAATTTTACAAGGAACTAGTAGTCTAGTACTATACTACTAATTAGAACAATAAAATCTTCTAATTCTATACACAACACATGTTGCTGCACTGTTATATGCCCGAAAAACAACAGCAGCCAAAGCCCCAACACATGCATTCTTTTTATCCACAAAGAACCCGAGGGCCACATTACACTGAACAGAACGCGCGGGAAATGCCATATCAGCTCACTCATGCTTCCCTACATGAAAGTCCTCGGATGTTGAACTACTATAGCCGCAAAGAAAATGAGGACGAATCAAACTCCGATATCCCTCTTCACGGGAAGATGCAGCATGTCGCAAGAATGTGTTCGAAACAAAATTTGCATCATCTGTCTGAGCTAGAGCAACTATCTATTTGGCGGCGTACCAGTTTTGAGCACACTTGGCGTCAACAGAGATAGGTCAACTTTAAGAAAGTTCTTCCCTCCTTCAAAGGGCTTTGACATGCAGTCAACCACAATTGCCTTTGCAACCTCGGCTGACTCACTTGGTCCTTCCAAGATTACTTCGTCATGAACCTGTTGTCTGAAGGATGTTAATTCCAGAGAAATTGCAGGACAATGATAATATTGTAAAAAGCCACTTTAAAACAGTAACTTATGAAATGGAAGTGTGAAGGGTGTACTAGACAGAATAGCAAATAAAAACTTGTGAAATTCTTATATTAAATGAACACAACAGGTGCAGATTTGTGAACTAATAATCTCCAACTAATGAATGGGTTTGTGAACTAATATTCTTCAACCATGCATTTCAATTTAACACATCAACAGCAAAGTGAATATTGTTACTTAAAGAGTAAAGGTTTATAAACCACTAGGAATATAGGTAGACTACTGCGATAAAAGAGATCATCTGAAAATAAAGACAATATAAAAGGCATAACCTGTAAAAGAAGTCTCCATCCAAGCTCCTTTAGACGCTCATTCTTTGATATTTGTAACATGGCACACATTGCAACATCAGCACCCTGTAACATACATCTACATGAGTGAGTGAGTGTGAAGGGTGTACGCTGCTTCTGCCACTCGAGCACTTCTCGTCTTCCTTTATACCAGAGATTAACTGTGTTCTTCGCTTCTTCTACGGAAACCTGTAAGAGGTAATCATCAATCATTACTTTAGTGGCCTAATGGACATTAACTGACCTTTAGGTTCCTAGAATGGACTAATGTCCAAATTGGGCCTAAACCTTTCCAAACTTGCTCAATTTGAGCCTAAACCTTTAAACAGGACCAAAATGGGCCTAAACATTAGCAAATTGCATCAAATTGGGTCTATTTTGGACGGAAATTTGGAATTGTAGTAACGGTGCGTGCATTTCACTGCCACAATCCCGTCCAAAATAAGCCCAATTTGGTGCACTTTGCTAACGTTTAGGCCCAATTTGGTGCATTTTACTAACGTTTAGGCCCAATTTGGTCTTGTTTAAAGGTTTAGACTCAAATTGAGCAAGTTTGGAAAGGTTTAGGCCCAATTTGGACATTAGGCCTTCCTAGAAAATACCTTCCAATCCTTAGCAAGCCCCACAGGAGTTCTTCCATAAGCAATGGAGAAGTTAAGCATCTTAGCTTTTCTTCGTTCAGAAGCAAAGGCATCCTGTCAAAACAATTTCAACCAAATTGGATTAAGCAATCAGAATAAATCTTAATAACAACAACTTAGGTACTAATATCTCGAGATATATGCATGTATGTCATCTAATATCTACGTACCATTAACAGATCTAAAAGATCTATGAAGCAGGATGGTAAACTTCTTAGAATCTAACTAGGAGAACAAAAGAAATTGATGATAAAATAAAATCTTATTTCTCTTTCCATCATTTCCACAAATACTCAATTAAATTTGAGTGTAGATTTTCATTTTACCTTTAAAAGAGGAACTGGCGGTTTCTCTTCACCAGGTTGAGGATGCCACTCAAGAAGTACTTGCCTCTTTTCAACAGCTTCACGGATATGGGAGTACATGTTCATTGCAGTCGTTGAATGGAAATCTCCACCAGCTTTGAAGGCATCCAACATGCTTTTACAGTCAGCCAAATGTGCAAGAATCCTAAGTTCCAGCTGTAAGTTGAATTCATATCCCAGTCAATACATGAAATAACATGAAAGAGGAAGATAATTCAATCAACTAACCTGCCCATAATCCGCAACAATTAGTGAATTTCCAGGGGCAGCTACAAAGGCCTGACGGATCTTATATCGGTCCTTCTCCAAAGCAGGTTGATTCTGTTTTATTGGATAAAACAGAGTTAATATCATAAACTAGAGTTAGGCATATTACATCTTAAGGATAATTGCTGAGAAAATAGCAAATGAACCCGCAAATTTGGTCTCCTGGCAGATAAGCGCCCAGTTTCTGTGTTGATATTCAATGAACAATGTACACGCCCACTCTTGCCTGATAAATTGCTCCCCTGCGTTAAAAAGAGATCACGCAAATTATATATTTTTCCAAGATTCTTTTTCAAATACAAATCAATCAAGACCAAGGAAATAATAGCTCAAAAGAAGGAAGAATTTATAGCAATGTTATAGAGACAACGAGAGAAGTAGCTCATCAAATATACCTACTACACGCACCAGAATAATGCACTGTAGATACAACACCGCTTAACAAATATGTTTTAGTTTCATAACATCCTTTATAATTTAATATCTTGTTGGTTTTGGCCCTTGGCAATATACATGATTTTACCAATTTGTTCCCCAGCAGAGTCAACCGGTTTGAATGACCAAATATCAAACCAGCAGTTATATAGCTTATTCTTCTAATGATGGGTTATAATTGATGAGAAAGACATGGTGTCAACAATTATGCTGTCACCATTATAAGAACATACCTAGACATAATGCAGCAATAAAAAATGAGGATTATACGCCCTAGCATTAGTTCTCATCAATGAAAAAATTATAAAAATAACACTAGAAAGGAAATATCAGCCAGATCCAGTAGTAAACTTTCAAAGTTCATCAACAGGTATTACAAATAAAACGAGGAATCAAAATCACCTGCAAGGGCAAAACGAAATTGGATATTAGAGAGTCAATAGAGCAAACTTCACATAATGAAGCAATGGCATGGCATGCTTCTTTCCCCTTTTCCTCGTCCCAAAAAGCTGCAAAAGCGGTTCCATATGCAGAAGTATCAGTATCAGTCATTATTTCAGGAGAATCATCGATATCATCACCGTTGGTATCATCCGTGAAGTCATATTCTGCAGAAACCTTCCCAGCTAAGGTTTTCAAAGCATCACCACTAACTGAGGGCCAACCAGTGGCAGTGTATATCTCAGCAGGGAGCTGAACACCAATGCTTTGCAGCTTAATACTGCGAAACTTTGTAGGAACCTTTTCGCCTTCTTCAATGACTTTATCCACATTAAGAACTTTGAAAATTTTCTCACAAGGAAGACTCTCGTTTCGATCCTTACTGTAAAAAGAAATACTCAAGTTAATAATGAGGAATTATTTAGAATTTTCAACATACTCTTACATACACCCAGCACCTACTCCTAAATTTCAATGTTATGCACTGATTCATTTTTTAGGGGAACAAATATTCTTGTACAAGGAATGTGCAATTGATACCTGTTAGCAATGCCACCATAAAGAAGCTGGCGGAGCTGAGAATCACTTCCCACATTCATGTACTTCGCATCCTCACAATATCTAGATGCCCAGGTTCGGAACCTATTAACAGCACCCTCTTGCTCTGCTTTAGCCACCTTCTCTAATTGAGCAAGATACATCCGATCAACCAACATACCCTCACGTTCCATGTTAACAAGAAGCTCACCAAATGGTTGCCAGTATTCTCCATAGAAGTCATACATGCACTTTCCAGAAACTGGTTTACCATCAAATACCCACGCCATGCTTGATAGTTTGCTTTTCAAGCTCTCGTAAAGTTTCAGTGTGCTTATTGCATCAAAGGCAGAATAAGAAATCCATAACATTCGTTCCTCCCGCTGTAGCTCTTCAACAGGAGCAATGTTGATCATCTTACCCTCAGATCCATCTTTTTTCACGTTCCTCTTGCCAAAAATGGTCTTCATTGATATTTTACCGATCAATTCATTTTCTTCTTTGCGCCATCTAGTCCAACTCATAACATTTTTATCATTAGTGAGTGCTTCAAGAGAATAACCACCAGCAGTTCGTCTTGATGAGTCCCACAACCGTGCCATATGCATTGTGTCAGCATGAAATCCAGAAACCTCCAGCCCATAGTTCTCAATGACATGATTATTAAAGCTATAATTGTGCCAGACCTATAGAAACCCCAAGTGAATCAATCAATATAAAATTTATCTCAAGATGATCTAGTGCTCCTGGACTATGAAATAATTAGCAAACGCAAAAGTGCAGCAGATCAAGAAAAACACAGGGAAGAAAGAAAGAAAGTGAGCGAGTGCAAGGCCTTCTTTACCTTTTTGATAGATTGATCTTTGAAAAATGGCTCAAATTCCTTCATAAGTTCCATGCCACCACCATCTAGAACATCTACCCAGATACAGGACTTCCCATTTCCAAAATCTGCTTCTTCTCCAGAATAAATACTGAAACATGCTATCTCACCATGATCAACAGGAGTCTCTTTCTTCACATCAATCTTAGACACCTGCAAAGACTCTATCATCAGCAAATAAACAGCAGTTCATTGACACATAAAAGGGGGACAGTTCTTGGAGAAAATGCATGCTACCCTACAAAATGCAGCATGCACTCAGCACATACAAGAAAATGATAAAAATAATGTATAACAAGCAGAACTCATACCTCAGTATCACATGCATGAACAAGATGACTGTATCGAGTTGTAAGCATCTTAACAACTTTCCTTGCATCAGAGACATTATCCACGACAAAAACTTGATCATAAATCTTAACAAGCTGCCTGCGCATATCTTCCTCTGGAGTAACTACATATGTTTCTTCAGTGCTTGCAATCCTATTTCCATTGACCTGGTCCACTCTGGTTACATTAGGATCCATATGCCCTGTGTCTCGGTTATCATACAAAAACGTCCCTCCTAACAAGCCATTAATTGAAACTTCTGTCTTATTTGAAGCTGTTGACTGCTTCGAACCATTTATCTTATTGGCAGAGATCATGTTGTCTCGAGAAGTTCTTTTACTGATAGTTTTTTTTTTAAATCACTTTTACTGGTAGTTGACTGGTCTAGAAAATGACTCACAGAAATAAGCTTACTATCTGCACTAGCTTGAATGCCTTGGCTTTCAACCAGGATTGACATTGGAAAGAATCTCACTTTTGCCACCTCCTTTTCTTCCTTCATCTTGCGAGTTCCATTTTCCCATGAAAGCTCAGAGCTGGGTATGCTAATACTTGCAAATTTAAAAGCATTAGCTCGAAATGATGTCCCATAGTACTTCACATAACTTTCTGGTCTTTCATTGTTTCTCAAGTCAACACTCACTCCTTTTCTTTTGTTATCAGAAAGATACTGGTCAGGGCGGACCATCCTAGAGTATTCAGAAGCAGCTACCTTAAGTGTCATATCTTTCGGGAAAGAACGACGACCAGCATTATTTGACATGTTTGCATTGAGAAAAGCATAGTAAAAACTCTGCTTCGTGCACATTTCTCGCCTACAGTGTGATTAAAAAGCAAAAGACCGCAGAAAAGACCAATTAAGTTGAATGAAGTATTTAGTATGGCATATCAGCTATTAAAAAGTAAACAACAACAGGAGTAGATTCTAGGTTTCACGCATAGCCCAAACAGCACCGTCCATCAGCAGCATCAGTAAACAAAACAAAAACAGTTTCCTTAACTCCTTCCTATTTTCCATTTCCTTAAAGAAACTCACATCCTAGAGACTCCACATTTCCACTATAAACATTCTTGTGCATCTCTTGCCTACAGCAACAACCAACCCCCAAACCCAACCCCTAAACACATTTACACTATAAACATTCTTGTGCATCTCTTGCCTACAGCAACAACCCACCCCCAAACCCAACCCCTAAAAAATTGGACTTGAATAATGTAGTAGGAAAAAAGAAAAAAAAAACCCCCAAATCCATGAGCATAAACCACATAATACATGGCAGAAAGCAGAACAAAAGAAGGCATTCTTTCCTAGTTTAAACACCCCACCCCACCCCACCCCACCCCCTCTTCTCACACAGACAACATCAGCTAACGGTAGAAAACCCAAAAATATATTCTTAAAAATAATAGGGTATCAAATTTAAACAGTATAAGAACGGATTAAAAAAACACCAAAAATAACAAAAAAAAAGTTAAACCCAGAAAACAGAGGTTTAAAGAGAAATACCTGTGCAAGGCTCTAGAAGGAGCCAGAAAGAAGAGCCGTGAAGCCGAGGAAGAAGAGGAAGACCAAGGACGAGAGCGGGAAAACCAAGAAGCACAAGGGTAAAAACATTCAAAAGGAACTTTTAGGGATGATATATACATATTCTAGTTATGCATACAAAGAGAATAAAAAAATGAGTAGTTACCATTAATCTTCTGCAACATTCTCTTTCTTTTTTTCAGACAATTCTCACATTTTTCATGCATTTTTAGAACACAAGTCTGTGCCTACAAAACAAAAACCACCCGATCCACTCGATATCTTGCCCCTTTAAACACAATGAATGATTTACCTTATTGTAATGCTGAGGCAATTTCAATCGATCTGCATCAGCAGCTGCTGAAATTTCTTCTGATGCTGAAAGAGATTGGGCTGTTAAAGAGAAAAAAGAAAAAAAGAAATATGGAACAAACTGCAAAGTAACGGTGTGAGTATTGGCTTCAATTGAAACTCTGCGTTTTGTGGTTTTGGTGGGTAGCAAATTTGGGGCCTTAAATTGCTTAAAATGGATTAGTGGACCTCTCCACGCTAAAACCTTTCCTTTCTTTCCTTCTCTAAGAAGAATAATAATAATAACTAGAATTTTTCGGTCGCGTTTCGTGTGCGACTGTTTTATTTTATAAAATCTTTTAAGAAAATTCAGTTAAAAAATCAAATTTTGTTGTGAAATGATAACAAAACAAAGCAATGGAGTAAAATTGAAGTATGTAAAAAACAAGAGAATAGAGAGACAATAGAATATGAAGAAGAATAAAATATGAAGAATGGGAGAAATTGTTCACATTCATTTTATTCCATAACAAAGTAAGTGGTCTATTTATAGGCATATAGATACATCACCATAAATATAAGGGGATGAACTTAGCACATAGGTATATGTGTATGAATGAATCAAGTCATCAATCTTATGTATGCTTTAATTAGATTCATGGACATACACAACATACATGTATATTCATAATAAATTAATTTATAATTAGTTGTTAATTTATTTTATATAGGAAAGGGGATGAATGTCTTTTAATTTTTCCAAACTAAATGAATACAAATATAATAAACAAAACATTTAGAAAATTAACTATTGACACTTGTCAAAGAAACCAAATGCCAAGTGGCACTCAATGAGGGTATTGCACATAAAATTAATAGTAGGTTTAATATATATATTATATATATAATATAAAATAATAAAATAAAATAAAACCCTCCCAAACTAATAAATGGCTTTACACATTTGGAAATTGCTGACTAATAGCTATGGCTATGCAATAATGCAAACATCATTGAAAACAAAACAAGGGGTAGGATCTAATAAAATTTAAGTTTAACACTTGATAAATAAATTAACTAGAAAGTGTAACAAGAAAATTCATAAATTAACCAGGTTCAAGCATATAAGACAAGTAAACACTGCAAAATGACTACTGACTACATTAGTTCTAAACAATGAAGTTCTGTTCCAAATCATTAACTAGAGGGCCTAAAGCTAAAATCTAAGCAGAAGTTAGCTTGAAGAACAGAAAGATAGACAACTAGAAAGGTTTCTTCTGTTTCTTGTTTCTCCATTCTTCATTTTGGGCTTATCCCAACTACTTCCTCCAATGCCCTTAGCCTTGATTCTAGTTCGAGTCCAAAGTTCTGAAATGAACCTGCAGGCTGCAGTAGTATCTTTGAAGGTAACATTTTCAGATTTCTTGAGAACGCCTTCACCTATTTTTGTCTTACTTTCTTTACCAGTGCCTTTTTTTTTTTTTTTGGCTACTACTTTACCAGTGCTTTTAACTGATCCTTGAAATCTTTTCTTCTGCTCAAATTTCATTCTATTCTCAGATAAGCATTCCTCCCTTCTTGAACAACCCTTTTAAGGTTTTGGTCAGAGCTACCAGCATTCTGTCTTTCAGCACTCCCATTAAAAGGGCATATTGTAAAAGTTGCATTGGACATGAAACAATGATTTCCTGACGACAAGACATTGCTTGATTTTTCAACAATGTCAATGTCAGGTTCTTGTACAGGCTTGCAAGAACTGCAGGGGCAAGTGCTATTCTTGTATTTGAAGACAAATGAATGGCAACTGGAAAAACATCCTTAGAAACCACTATCTCAGGCAGAGAAGGAAAACATACCTTGCCAGTCAGAGTGACAAGAATGTTACATGTTCATATTCCCTTTCTTCCTCTCCCATGAAATGCTTGATCCAATTCGAGTGAAGTAGCCTTTCTCGCCTTGTTTCTCGTCAGGATCGATCGTTTCTTGCCCATCTCTTCCTCAATCTTCACCAAGTCCCCTTCCAAAGGCCTTCTCAGTTCTCACTGACTCCCCCAAGTGTTGAAAATGAAAACCCACCAAGAATCATCACATGACATCTTCGAGCGTGACAGTAGCTTCTCCCCAGGGAAAAACATAAGTGTTTGTTTCAGCCTTCGACAGCCAACCCAAGAAGCAAATCCTTGTTACACGTAAGTTCATATCTAGAACTCAGGATAGCGTCACAAATTTCCTGTGTTTTGGTGAATAATACTGTCCTTGGGAGTGAATTTTGGGGCTACAAAACACTCTCTTTTCTAGATGGAAAGCTTGGGTGGTGAAAGTGGCTGATAGGCACGAGTCTACATGGAAGAAAACTGGTATTTTTTAGGCTATCATGAATTCTACACATAGGATACACAGAAACATTGATTTGGTGTTTGGGGTTGCGGAGAAATGATGCAATGAAGCCAAAAAGGTTCATTTTTTCTTGGGTGAGGCGACGATCACTTTGGAAGATGTTATGATCTTGGGGGTTTACTCTGTTTTGGGTTCCCCTGTTTTTTCCCCTGTTCAAACAGAGGAAATGGAGGAGATACGGGAGAAACTTAAGAATGCAAGGAAGGAGATCTGTAAGACTGCTTCAAAAAAAGCCAGCGTAACTCAGTGGATGAAGAAATTCATGGACAGTGATAGCACAGTCGAGCATGAGGCTTTTCTTGCATTTTGGTTATCAAGGTAAGTTTTACCATCTTCTTTTGATTCTGTTGCTGAAAATGTTCTCCCCATCGCTATACACCTTGCTAGGGGGACTAGAATTGCACTTGCATCTGCCATTCTTGCTAAAATATATGCAGATTTGAGCTTGTTAAAGGAAAAAAAGTTGTTGTTTCAACACGGTTAGAGTCCAATTGTAATGATGGAAATATATTACAGCCAGTCACCACTTACATTAGTCCAGGTTTGGATTTGGGAGAGAATTTTGAACTTAAAACCAAAAAGCCTAATCTGATTAAAAATGGTGAGACAAGATTTTCTTTGTGGCATGGCATAAAGTGCAAAGAGCAAGATCTGAGGTCTGTTCTAGAATTAGCAAAAGAAAAGTTTGAATGGTGTCCTTATGTTAGGAAAGTTGATTCAAGTTTAGATAATGAATCAGTGTCATTTGCTCACGAGGGATTATTTACCTTAATTCGGAACAATTCAGAATAAAAAGGTTAAGGAAGAACTATTATGAATCAAGACGGTAAAGTCTAATTAATTTGTGCTCTACTTCTTTGTGTATATTTATCTTTACTTAATACTAATTTTCGATGGTAAGGACTTGGAAGCCGCAAGACCATTAAAGTGTAAAACTTTCAACCCTGTATTTTTGTGTTGCTGAAGCAGCAATTATCCATAATAAATTTCCTCTTGCAATGCCATGCTGCTAAACAATGCTGTATTATTGTATGTAACTTTTCAATTTGTTTTAGTAATTGGATAAGTCCTTTGACAGTAGACCATATAAGAAATTCATGTTTCTTAATAATTCCATTACAACTTTGAAATAAAAGACAAATCAAGACACACCAGAAAACAGATAAGTTGGTTACCACCATGGTTGGATCCAGCTAGAGTGCAAGAATTCTGTTGTGTTGTAGAAATCTTCCACGACTTGATTGTTTTCAGTTGTATAAAACTTGTCAGTGCTGAGACAATAGTAGACAATGCCCCGTCCGAAGAACTTGGGGAAGTAAATTCTGTTCTTCATGTCTGATGAATTGGGGATTACAGAGAAGGCACTTGAACAACTCACAAATAGAGCATAATCTCCTAGACTTGTCACTTTGTCCCAACCCCTTCCCCATTCCCATTCCCCTCCTTTCGTGCAATTAATCAACTTGAAAACATGAACCGATTGATCATCCTCAACAAATATGGATAGAAGCTCTCCATCACATTCCGCCAAGTAGTTGTACCTAAAACAAGGCCTCCGACTTGCAAGTGACCCAAAAGTCTTCCATACAGCTCCTCCACTATCAGTCAATAACCAAAAAGCCCCAAGCTTACCTTGTCCACTTAGAAAATAGAAGACTTCATTCAAGAAAATTGGACTGTTATCAATTTTAACAAAATCATCATAAGCGTTACATCTATACGTAGACCAACATCCAAGCGTGGAACAAAAATAGTAGATTGCATCAACGCCACTTGCAACCAATATGGTTCTTGGCGAAGGTGATAAAGATGAGAGAGCGTAGCCAAAACAACGAAGAGGTGCTTTCGGCAGAGTTATAGTACCTGTCCTTACAAAGGGATGATAAATGAAGATAGAATTATGATTAGACATTAGCAGCCAGCCATTTTTGGAGTATCGGATTTTAGCATCCAAGGGAGGCTCATGAATCTGGATGGTGTATAAGCCACCAAGGTGGGGATCAAAAAGATTATGAATAGCATAAGATGGGTGGTTTGATTGTTTTGGAAAAATCAACCATGGAGACAAAAGTTGGGAATGTTGGAACTTATTATTAGATGAAACTTGTCTCCATTTGATGTGAGGGACCAATCGAAAAGTAGTGCAGACAGATCGGAAATTGATATAATCAATTAAGTAGAGTTTTCCTGCAATCAATTCTAGGATATCTAATGGAAGGTCAAAAATATTAGTATGTCTTACAATATTTTCCGAGAAGTAGTCCTGTTTTTTGATTTTGGTGTTTGGTTTAGGAAATCTGAAATCACGCATGAGAAGAAGAGCCGAGTTTTCTGGGAAATTTTGTAGAGGCAAAGAAACCCTAATGCGTTGAAGTCGGATGTTGAAAGAGCACAATCTCTTGTCCTTTTGTCTACAGAAATATATGCAACCCCCTTGAATACCATTTACAGTTACAGGGCAAGCGAAGGCATTCTCACTGTCCCTTATAAAAATTGCTCCATCTTCTAAACTTGTCACCTTAGTCCACCTTCTCGACTGATCATCTTGTTCTAACTTGAAAACCTCAACATCAATTATGTCTTGCCACTCTATCCCTCCCCATGCAACTGCAACGAAATAGAGTTCCCCACCAAAATCAAGCAAGTAATCCCACACACGATCAGGATGTACGATGGTACTAGGAAGAGGTAGGCTATAATCCAATGATTTTAATGAAAAAAACTTGTTTTGTTTGATCACCATCATCTTACCTTTCTGACTAGTTGCTGCATACAAGTTTTCATTACACTTAGCCAAGTAACTCATTCTAATAAGGTCTTTGTCATCTCCACCGCCAATAGTTGAAACCTTATTGCCAACCAATTGGTGATTCCATTGAGAATCTCCAAATCTGTAGGATATAAAATACCGAAGAACATGTTCGAAGAGTAACACCGTCCAATTACCTGATTCGTCGTCGTCGTCGTCGTCACAAGAGGGGGAAACAATAATAACGGCAGCATTGATCCTCTGCTTTGGTTTCAAATATAATGGAGGCAAATCGATCACCTTCGAACACTCTGGCTTCCACACACAGAATTGATCATAGCTTGTGCAAAATTCACCACGTTTATCTCCAGAGATGAGTATCCAACCATTATTACAACACCAAACCTTTCTGTTCTCTAATTTTGGGATGCTTTGGAGATCAGGGCCGCGGCTATCGTCAGAACAAGTTACATATATGATGTGAAAACGCCCATCTAACATCAGAATCCGAGGATACTTTTCCACCGGCCTGCGGCTTGAACTCGAACTCCCCCTTATTATGTTCTCCATGATCGATGACCAACATTAAACTCGGCGAGATTTTTTTTTTTTTTTTTTTTTTTTTTCAACGCAAGGTATTACTTTACTCCATATACATAGCTAAGATTTGGCAAAACCTCGCAACAATAGGACAAGGAGTTCTAATTAATTAACTTTTTTCGGATAATCTAATTATTAATTAATTAATAACTCCTAACTTGAATAGGATTATAGGACAAGGAGTTCAATTTAATTAATTAGTTGTGTGATTACGGGTCTGTTTCTTGGATATCAAGTTTAAGATTAAAAAATTAACTTACTTTTAAAGCAAATTAAGGGTTAACTTATTTTTGGAGACATGAAAATTTAAGGTAAAAAGTGTAAGTACTATTCTTGAGTGCAAGTTATGAGTACTTGTGGCTTTCCCCATTAATAATTCCGACACAAAGGGTAAGTCCCAAATTTGAGAAATCATTAGGATAGAGTTTTAGAAAATTGTTGAATTGTCATCATATCAGTGGTTGATCCCATTGAAACACCGTAGGTCAATCCCAACTAATAATTTCTCGTATCAACAAGTGTCACCGGACTATTATAAAAAAAACTATGTTCAACTAAAATGAAAGATTTCTTTTTCTAATCTATTGATTTTTTTTTAATCAAAACCAATATAGATGTCTATAGTCTATAATTGGTGATTAATTCTTGAGCTAGTTGGCACAACATCAACACACTCGATTCATATGTAATGTAGGGCTAGGGCCTAGGAAACTAATTATATTTTAGGCTATTAAAATTAAAACCAACCAAAGTCCTTAACCCACTCCTTACATACATGTTCAAGTAAGGAAACAATCTCACATGGATAATTGTTAACTTGTTTCGGGTTCCAAGCAAGAGTTAATTACTGGCAGCTTTGGCCTTTGATTTTAATCATCAGCAAACATGTAGGGCTAGCTAGTGCAACCCAACTCAAAATAAGTTAAGTTATATTGGATATCATTTTGCTTCGTAATATTTCATCCATATATATATGACGTGCTACCAAAATAAAAGCTATATATGTTCAACAGGGCACGATATTGTATTTTTCATGGGGCCAATGTTGGTGATTGAATGGTAAGCCATATATATGATAGATCATAGATTGCAACAGGGTTGCGCAATTTGTCGAAAGTTTCAACGTCATTTGGGAGGCAAGGCCATGTGACTCCTTACAACTTACAAGGTATGCTATAATTTCAAGATATTATTATAGCTACTATGGGGTTCACTCTACATGGCCACTTAATTAGAGCCTCATATTGCTACCAACCATAAAGCATTTTGCTTCCTATAAATATAAATTCCATGGATATCCACATTCCACCCAGCAGTGCCAAAGCATTTCTTCATTCTCTAAGTTTCTAAAACAATCTCTCATCAATTCACAAAAAAAGGAAATCATGGGGTTTCGCTTGCCAAGAATTGTTAGTGCTAAGCAGAGTCTCAAAAGGACTCTATCCTTCTCCGAGACCACACCGGTTCCAAAAGGCCACCTTGCTGTTTATGTTGGAGATCAAGTTGATCAGAAGAAGAGATTTGTTGTTCCAATTTCAATCCTAAATCATCCTTCTTTCCAAACTTTGTTGAGTCAAGCCGAAGAAGAGTATGGATTTGATCATCCAATGGGTGCTCTGACAATCCCTTGCAGTGAAGAAGCTTTCCTTGATCTCACTTGCAGTTTTCAAAGCTCATGATCAAGAGTAGATGTGAAAATGACTAATTCAAGCTGCAGAGATTAAACCATTTAGCTATAGCTCAACTAACACATATATTTTAAGAATCAAGTGTAATGGTGGATTGTCATTTGCAATCCCATACCTTGTAAGCTTATTATTCTCTTGTAATGATTTGTATATTCAATGACAATTTTCCCCCCAAATTTAGTCTTGTTTCTCATATGGCGGCTATATTATTAATGCAATCATTTCGAACTAAATTAATGTGGATTATGCCATCATTTACATCAATTAATTGTTTTTTAGGCTACATGTCACTTTTACCAGCAAAGGCTAGAGTTAACCCTGTCTGTCACCCTGGTTAAAAAAGGGTTGCTTCCATGAAAAGGGTTTGGTCTGTTGATACCTAATAATTATGTTTGCTGTCATGGGCCTCAAGTCTTTGAATATGATTTAGCCAAGACAGGTTTTGATACATCAAACTAATTAGACCAGACGTAGAGAGTAGAGACCACTCTTCAATCTTCATGTGACCTTCATCTACATTATTACATAGACTTGTCAGAAGCCCTCTTCGCTGGCAAACTCCACATATTTAATACTTGGCCGGATAAATAATTACTACCAGTTACCCTTTTGAGGGTTTGAATTTTCCTGTTAAAATTATCATCAAGTTGAAAATTATCAGACCAGAATTCAATTTTTTATGTACATAAAGACCAGAATCCGATTGATTCCTCATAAAAATTTCCACAAGCATATATACATATCTTATTCGAGAAGTGCTTCCTTTTTTAGAATTTTGCATTAACAGGCAGTAATTTGTAAGTTCCATATTGCAACTTATATATATCCAACTAAAATTGCATTATTGCAACTAAAATTGAATTATATATATCCATGCATCCATCACTAGCTTAGTCTCCTTGCTGCTGAACTTGTTGAATTTCTTGCTTGCATTCCTTTTTCCGAGCGCCTTCCTCTTTGTTTCATGGCAGGTATTGATTGCGACCGACTATAATTAGATAACAACACTTCTTTATGAGAAAAGAAAGGATAATATCTACTCGTTTGACGGTGCATGTCTAAAACTAAACATTAAATTAAAGTACGTACGTACCGAGTAAGATTTTTTTAAAGATGATTCATATACTACTACTTTATACTTTATATTCAACCTTTACGAAAGTTCCTATAACGTTCCAAACGTGTTTCAAATTTCAACAAAATATCATCAGACTGTTTTATGTATTCCGTACATGTTTTAAGTATTAAGAACAAGTATTTATGGAAACCAGCTTCAGCTTGCCTCTAAATACAAAGGTTAATTTTTCACTTATCCATTATAAGTATATATATTATCCTGAATCTTCAAAGTGGGTCATGTTTCAGTTGTCTAGCTGGAAGAGGTGACCAATGTTTTCTTCCAGGCTTGCTTTTGAAATTCCTAATGATGAGTTGGAACTTAAAAAAGACAACGCCATGTGAACACTTTACGAGCCCATGTCAGTAACTTATTCCCCTTCCATCTATATATACTTGTACATGCATCAACCTTTTCATCATCAACAATCTCAAGTTTCCACAATCTCATCAAACCACCCAAAAAAAAAAAAACCTAATTAGCCATGGGTTTCCGTCTGCCACGCATTGTTAATGCCAAGAAAGTTCTTCCGAAGGGCTACTTTGCAGTTTACGTGGGAGAAAAGCAGAAGAGATTTGTGATACCAGTGTCATACTTGAACAACCCTTTGTTTCAAGATCTACTGAGCCTAGCAGAACAAGAGTTTGGTTATGATCATCCTAATGGTGGTCTCAGAATTCCTTGCGCTGAAGACTTATTTGTTGATCTTACATCTCGCTTGAATGGATATTGATGAGACACTTCATCGATCATTAATTACTTTGCATATATATATAGATCAGTGAATTACAACTTTTTTTTGTAAAGCAAGCTACCAATATTAGTATTTGCTACATCCTTTTTTTCCGCCTCCGTTTTTACCTTGGGAGAGGGTATAGAAATCGCTCCTAAGTAGGAAATTAGAGGTGGATTGATGTAATGTCATCTTTCAAGATCACAATTCGTTCATTCTATATTCTATTAATTAATCTTTTTTTCGTTTTGTAATTGTTATCTCTTGTTGTGATTTAATTATAATTGTTATCACAATTTGTTATATATATATATATTTTTTTTTTTTTGAGGTACTACAATTTGTTATATATTTTGATTAATTAGACATAGATGATTTATAGTTGTAACCAACATTGGTTTAGTATATAATTTTTTGCTCAAAGAATTAATTAACAATAGTATTAAATCTCAAATTAAAAAAAAATCAGATCAAAAGATGATTAAATAGTTTTAAATTATTGTTCTTGAAGATAAACAGATTGTTGTATGTTATATCGTGTTTATGATCGTCTCAAATCATATTATTTAGATAATATAGAATATAATCAACATATTCTCTCAAACCAAGTTATGGATATATCCCCAACAACACAGATTGGAGATAAACATAAAGTCATGATAAACGGCAGTCAAATTAAAGGATATGATCCACACTTCCTCCAAATCAAAACAGATTAATTACTTATTTCAAGTTCTTGAAAACTAAAAGACCATAAAATAAAATTTATGATCAATTGATTAAAAGATTTTTTTATATTAAAAATACTAGTACCTAGTAATTTAATTTAAAATTTATGCATATATAATTTCAGAAATAAATTGATAAATGCATAATGAAGATAAGATAAATGCCTTCTCCAAATTATTTCCAGAGAAATTATAAATCCACCAGTGAAATGTTAATTAATTTGCACATAATAAATAAATTAATAATCTTTTATACAAAAATTCATCTAAGAAATAGGGGAGTAATGTATATATGGAGCCTCTGAATGGGACTGTTCAAGCCCTTTTTTCCCCATCAAATGTTTCTTTTAGTTGTTGGGGGGGTCGAGGGGCTTCTATTTAACTTTAAACAAGATAGTAAAATCTCATTTCTGGAGGACAAAGACAGGTACAATCTTATCTATTTTGTGCTTTGGTCTTGTCAAGTCAACATATATATAAAAGGTCATGGAAACCCATGTTATATGTTTCCTCTCCTGTCAATTGTATGACAGATATTATATGTCTCAAGCTTGCTTCTAACATAAATGGCGAACTAGTACTAAGTACTAACCCTTTGACAAAAGCCTTTCACTTTCAGGATCCAAATCTGATCCATATATTAATCCAGTGGGTCCTAAGTCGGCTTGTCTTGCCGGAAATGGTAGGCTTAAATTTTTATATCTTCCGTAGAATTCCTGATAAGTGTTACAAAGACAACACCATGTGAACTTGCTTACAAACCCATGTCTCTCTCATTACTAATGAGAACCCCATCAAAATTCAAAACTGCCCCTTCACCTCTCATTGCCTATCTTCAACTTAATTATTGTAGAGTACATTTCCCTTGTACCCTCTTCCAAGTTTCTTCTATATATACAACTTAGAATTATTTCATTGGCAACACATTGTTGATAGGTTCTTTTTCTCAGCAAATACTAAAGCTTAAACCTTCTCTTTTAAGATCTTTCCAAAACCAAAATACAAATTAAACCATGGCTATCCGCTTGCCTAGTATTGTTAGTTCTAATAAGAAAGTTCCCAAGGGCTACTTAGCAGTCTATGTTGGAGAAAACCAGAAGAGGTTTGTGATTCCAGTTTCATACTTGAACCAGCCTTCATTTCAAGATTTGCTCGGCTTGTCAGAAGAAGAGTTCGGATTCAGTCATCCTACTGGTGGTCTCAGAATCCTCTGTGATGAAGACATGTTCCTTAATGTTACCTCTCGTTTGCATTGAATTTTTTGAGAGTATATTCTAACAGAAACCGGCGTGTACAATTTTGTGAAGGAAGCAAACATCACTAATATATAGAGAAATGTAACAACTTTTTTTTTTCCCATCCTTTTCGCCTTGGGGAGCAGATATAAGTCTCCCTGAGTGGAAAACTAGAGATGGTGTGTTACTGTAACTTTTATCAAACACTTGAATGTAATTTGGGAAATGACAGTTCAATTATGTCTTTTTTGCAAATTAATGTTCATTTTAGATGTTGATTATTCTACTGTTAATGCTAATTGACATCTAGATTTAGTCTAGTTCAAGAAAAGTTTTAAAATTCTCTTACTCCACTCTCCTGTTTTCAGTAACCAATCGATTAACCAAATGACTCAAATGCAACATCAAATAGCTTTTTATAGACCATTTTGAAACAGAGTACTCAGGGGACTGCCAAATTCCTTGAACAAGTCAAATAACTACTTAAAGGTTCAGCTTCAGGATCACCCACCTTCAATCTGGTCTGACTCTACGAAGTGGTGTAAAGTTGTTCAAGGAAACTCAAAAGGGGAGAAAGAAAAAAAAAGTCCATGGAATGTAGCTTGAAAATGAGCTTTTTTCTTTTTTTTTTCCAGTCAATAATTCTGCACCTAAATGTATTTAGTTTTCAGTTGACTGATAGAATGGAAATACTCCTATATTTTCCATCATCTTTGAAAAATTCTGCTTGATTTGATCAATTCTGTGAACAACAGCACATGTTAAGGGGTCTAATGTTCCCATTAAATATCTTTCATCCCTTTGAATTAGTCCCCAATTTCTTATCATCACTTCTATTAGGCACCATCCTAGCATGATCTGATTGACATGCTTATCCTATTATCTAACGGTGCTGCGAAAAAATTAACAGGATAGAGAATTAGAGATTGGAAATGGTTTTAGAATTGTCCCTACAACTTATCCAATAATAAAAGTACTTATGATACATCAGCAGCAGAATGGGACAGCCTTTGTACTGCAAAGTGGTGGTGGGTTATGATAAATCTCAATATAATGGAAAAAGAAGATGAAAGTTTTATATCAACTTTGCTTACTTTTGAGTAGGAAAATCCATGTGACTTATATATGATATGATTATCCAATGATATATGTCAATGGACCACATTGATAAGTTTTGCTTCAGTTGTGTCTTGTCAATGTAGGATCTACCTTTTCCCACTATAAGTAGTAACAGATAAACATGAAATGAAGAGAAATTTCGTGGAATCTTCCTTCTAAATATGAGGTGGCTGCAATTCTTGGTTTGTCTGCTAAAACTTAATATCATTTCTTCAAGTGTCAATTTAGCTATGTCTGGTTGTGAATAGAGCAACAACTAGGGCTGTACATATTTGACACAAATGGAGAAGTATTCTTGACATTGTTACAACTCACAAGCTTTTACGGTTCCAAATCGTCTTCCATATCTGATCAGTGGGTCCTGAGTCAATTCCTCTTGCAGCAAGTGGCCGGCAGGCAAATTTTCTTCCTAGTGATCTCACCGTGAATTTCTTGATCAAATGTTAAAAGACAACACCATGTGATAGCTTCATGAACCCACGTCTCTCTCACCACTGATAAGACCCCTTGACCCATTCTCACTCAATTATTAGCAAAGGCCAACTTCCTTGTATACCCTAATTTCATCTATATATACAAGCAAGAATTAGTCCATTGGCAACCCAATTCATATCTTCACACATTCTCAAGTACTTACTACTTTCCAAGCTTTTTGAGATATTCCTCTTATTCTCTTCCATAAACACTCAACTCATTCTCATCAAAGAAAAAAGATGGCTATCCGCTTGCCTAGTATTGTTAGTTCTAATAAGAAAATTCCCAAGGGTCACTTTGCAGTTTATGTTGGAGAAAACCAGAAGAGGTTTGTGATCCCAGTTTCATACTTGAACCAGCCTTTATTTCAAGATCTGCTCGGCTTGTCAGAAGAAGAGTTCGGATATACTCATCCTACTGGTGGCCTCAGAATCCTCTGCGATGAAGACATGTTTCTTGATGTTACCTCTCGTCTGCAATGATCTTTGAGAGAACAGTCAGCCTGTGCAATTTTGTGAAGCAAGCAAACATCACTAATCACTAATATATAGAGAAATGTAAACATTTTTTCCCATCCTTTTTGCCTTGGGGAGCAGATATAAGTCTCCCTAAGTGGAAAACTAGAGATGGTGTGTTACTGTAATTAACTTCTATCAAAAACCTTTCAATCTAATTTGAGAAATGACAGTTTGTATGCTATCATTCAATTGAATTTTTCATTTCTTGTTTAGGTATATTTTATTTCTGTCACATATGCTACCTTGATCTAAAAATCCACTCTCACTTATTCTGTTGCATATATTCGTATACTTGAACCCTCAGGGCCAACTTTGCTCTATTTTACAAGCGGATTGGCATGATAGCAAGACTTATCACACATTGATCAATACATATACTGATATACAATACATTTTGCCAAATCTAAACCTCCTTACTTTGCACATTATTTCATTCCTTTTACATTCTTTTTTTCTAAAGTCTCATTTTAATGCTTTATTGACATCTATATAGTCATGTTCATTGTTCCAGAAGAATTCTGAATTCTCTTTGTCCACTATTGCTTTGTCTAACCAATTAATCAAACGACTTGATGCAACATGAAATCTTTTAGATCATTTTGAAATAGAAAAGGGGCTTGCTTTTCTGCTTCATTTTAGATCTCATAGTTTTCTGATGACCAACATTGTTGGAAAAGTCAAATCATCAGTATTCAGCTCAGGAATTCAATTTTTGACTCTGTACAAGTGGTGTAAGGTTGTTGAAGAAAATTCAAAAGAAAAGTAATTACCCATTTTATTTATGAAATTGGTGGCCTATTACATTACCAGCAGGGTGGGACGGCCTTTGGTTTGTTCAGCAAAGTGATTAGTTTGCTTACTTTTGATAAATCTCAAATAATGGAAATAAGGAAAATGAAATTTAATAGTATAAACTTTACTTACTTTCGAGTAGGCAAAGCCATGTGAATTATGATGATTCTCTAAAGAATATGCCAATGGACCACACTGCCAAGTTTCACTTCACTTGTCTTTGAATGTAGGATTTACCATTTCCCCTATAAAATAGTACTAGTAACAGAAACCATGCTTCCCTCTGTCTAATATCTTTTGTGCATTAGCTCTTCAGGAGCCTTGAAGATGCTTAATCTTCCATTCCATTTTTCAGAAGCCTTCAAGTGTCTGCATTTTTTCGTGACTTCATGCAAAGCAGATTATACGAAGAATGAGTTCAGCTTAAGAAATGCACCCAAAGGCACCTTGCTGTTTATGTTGATCAATCCCCAAAAGAGGCATTTAATGATTCATATTTGAAGGATTCTTCATTTCAGGCGCTGCTATATCCAATGGTTGGTCTCAGAATCTCATATATAGAAGAAGCAACCATAAACATTTTCCTTTTGACGTGATACCTTATTATTTATCCTTAGACCAATCAAAGAGTTGAGATAAAGAAAAGGTCAAATGAGGGTCTTCATTATATAATAATCAACATACTAGCAGATAATACAACTAACATGCTAAAACAGGATATTCCTCTGTTTTAGGCTACCCTTCCAAGCCTTAACCATATAGTTATAGCTATTTATACCAGAAATTTCCAATTATTTGTCAAAGTTGTGTTTTCTCTCTGCCAGGGTACAATTTGATAGCAGCAGGTCATAGACAACAACTAGGACAGAAGGCGATCAGCCGGGTTCGGATGAGTACTAGTTGTAGCCTGTAGGACATACTTCAGGCGCTCATCACAAGGGTTTGTCTTCGAATATGAGGTGGCTGCAATTCTTAATTTGTTTGTCTGCTAAAACTTAATATCATTTCTTCAAGTGTCAATTTAGCTACAATTATGGGCTGTACATGCTTGACACAAATGGAGAAGTATTCTTGATATTGTTAAAAGCCTTTACGGTTCCAAATCTTCCATATTTGATCAGTGGGTCTTGAGTCAATTCCTCTTGCAGCAAGGGGCCGGCAGGCAAACTTCTCTTCCTAGTCTCACCTTGAATTTCTTGATAAAATGTTAGAAGACAAGACCATGTGATAGCTTCATGAACCCACGTCTCTCTCATTACTGATCAGACCCCAGCAGCAATAGCCCCTTGACCATTCTCATTCCATATATGTCTCACTCAATTATTAGCAGAGGAAAATTTCCTTGTATACCCTTTCATCTATATATACAAGCAAGAATCAGTTCATTGGCAACCCAACTCAAATCTTCACATTCTCAACTACTTACTCCTTTCCAAGATTTTTGAGATATTCCTCTTATTCTCTTCCATAAACACTCAACTCAATTCATCAAAGAAAAAAGATGGCTATCCGCTTGCCTGGTATTGTTAGTTCTAATAAGAAAGTTCCAAAGGGCCACTTTGCAGTTTATGTTGGAGAAAACCAGAAGAGGTTTGTGATCCCAGTTTCATACTTGAACCAGCCTTCATTTCAAGATCTGCTCGGCTTGTCCGAAGATGAGTTCGGTTATAGTCATCCTACTGGTGGTCTCAGAATCCTCTGCGATGAAGACATGTTCCTTGATGTTACCTCTCGTTTGCGTTGATTTTTTGAGAGAATTTGACAAACATCACTAATATATACCATGTATACATTTTTTCCCATCCTTTTTGCCTTGGGGAGCAGATATAAGTCTCCCTAAGTGGAAAACTAGAGATGGTGTGTGTTACTGTAATTAACTTCTATCAGAAACCTTTCAATCTAATTTGAGAAATGACAGTTTTTTTTTGCTATCATTCAATTGAATATTTTTCATTTCTTGTTTAGATATTTTATTTTTTGCACATGCTACCTTGATCTATAAATAATTCATACTGGTCACTTATCCTTTTGCATAATAAGGTCCCCAAAAGATCAAATTATTAGTGCACAAATATTAATACTTATCACACATTTATCAGTGTATATACAGTACATTTTTCCAAATCTAAACCTCCTTACTTTCCACATTATTTCATCCATTTTACATCCTTGTTTCTAAAGGTTCGTTTTAGATGTTTTTATTATACCATTGTTAATGCTTAATTGACATCTATATAATCATGGTCAAGATTTTTTCTGAATTCTCTCTGTTCTTTATTGTTGTGTCTAACCAATTACAGTACTCAAACGACTTGATACAAAGCTTTTAGACCATTTTGAAATAGAAAAGGGGAGTAGCGACTCCTTGCTTTTCTGCTTCATTTTAGATATCATAGTTTTCTGTTGACCAGACTTGTTAAACAAGTCAAATCATTACTATTCAGCTCAGGAATTCAATTTTTAACTCTGTCCAAGTGGTGTAAAGTTGTTGAAGAAAATTCAAAAGAAAAGTTAATAAAACTGATAGCCTGTTACAATACCAGCAGGGGGGACGGCCTCTGGTTTGTTCAGCAGAGTGGTGGGGTTCTGATAAATCTCAAAATAATGGAAAAGAAAATGAAATTTTATAATCAACTTTGCTTAATTTCGAGTAGGCAAAGCCATGTGAATTATGATGATTATCTAATGAAATATGCCCAATGTACCACACTGACAAGTTTCACTTCGTTTATCTTTGAATGTAGGATTTACCATTTCCTCTATATATAGTAGCAACAAGTATTTCTGTTCTGTTCTGTTCTGTGCAGAACAGAATATACCTAAGAATATCTAAGAATATTTTCAATTGCATTTTTCAGAAGCCTTCAAGTGTCTGCACTTTTTCATGACTTGATGCTGAGTGCAGCTTCAGAAATGCACCCAGGCACCTTGCTGTTTAATGATTCATATTTAAAGAACCTTTCTTTCATTTCAGGAGCTGCTATATCAGGCTGATACAGAAGAAGCCATGAACATTTTTCCTTTTGACGTGATACCTTATTATTTCTACTTGGACCAATCTTCAAAGAGTTGAGATAAGGAAAAAGGTCAAATGAGGGTCTTCATTATATAATAATAATCAATATACTTGCAGGGTAATACAACTAACATGCTATCAGAAAGATGGGTTAGAACAGGATTCCTTGCTATCAGAAAGTTGTCTTTTCTCTCTACCAGGGTACAATTTGATAACAGCAGGTCATAAAGTCTGTAGGACATACTTGAGGCGCTCTTCACAAGGGCTTGTCTTCAGGCCATCAGGGTACAATTTGATATGCTTGCCTAATTGTAGATCTTTAAGCTTTGTATGGACGTTTTATATCTGCCTGGTGAGAAAATCCAGCGAGATTGTATAAATTTTTTTTTTGATACATGAGATTGTAATAAATTTTAAGACGATAAGAAAACTAGTCCAACTAGCATGGTCTATTAATATGTACGAAAAATGAAAAAACAAAGTCAGGTGCACACTACCAATTGAAGCAGACACAACTTCATACTATATATGAGGGCCTCCCATCTAAGTGGATTACAATTGTCATCAACATCAAGCAATGAAACTTTTCCCTTATCTTATAGTAGTTGTTAATTAACATATCTAATACTTGATTTGAAGTGGGTCAGAATTGTTGGTTAGTTTTGCAGAAAGGGTGGGCAATCATGCATTCTAACAAATGTACAGTCTCAAGACTCACTTATTTCTTGATGATTCGTTGGAAGACACAACCATGTGATGTGAGTCGAGCCAACCCCACACATGATTGCATCATAGCCACTCAATCATAAACTCATCATCTATATATACAAGTGAATTATCCACAACAAAGCCAAGGCATTCTCACATCCTCCATCTACTAGCAAATTCAAGCATTCTTCTCTTAAATCTTCTTTCAAATCTTCTTCATACACTCCAAACTAGAAACAGAAATGGCAATCCGTGTGCCTAGAATCATGAATGCTAAGCAGATTCTTCGTCAATCTAAATCCTCCAACTCAATGGATGTTCCCAAAGGATATTTTGCGGTCTATGTTGGGGAGAGCCAAAAGAAGAGATTCGTAGTTCCGATTTCGTTGTTGAATCAGCCTTCGTTTCAGAAGTTGTTAAGTATTGCTGAGGAAGAATTCGGATTCAGTCATCCAATGGGTGCTCTCACAATTCCTTGCAGAGAAGAGCTCTTCATCGACCTCACTTCCCGCTTGCATTAATTAGTTACCAACTGCTGAAATCAAATTAGCAGATACAATTTTTGCCCATTCATGTATATACATCCTTCTGTTTTCTTTGGCAGAAAGAGATGCTGAGCAAATGTATACATTTCTTGATAATTATTTTTTTAAATACAAATTACAACTTTTATTCTCTCAAATTTTGCATTCACATGTTCTGTGATTTAAGAATATATTATCTTTCCTTTATTTTGAACAAAAAAAAAAGAATATATTATCTTTATGTTGTTGGGCCTTAATTGGATATTGGGTCGGTGGACCCTTATTGGGTTGCTAGGCCCAATCTATAAATGCTCAACAATTCTATATCTCTTCCATCAAAATCCAAAACATGTAGCAATAGATTAATTACCATTTACCATTGACTGACTTACCAGGAAATACCAATCCATGCCCCAATCCAAGTCTGAAATCCAACTTGATTCTGATTCCTAGGAAAAATAACCTGAGAGCAGATAAACTAGGAAAGGCCTGGAATATATATCATCAAATCACATTCGCATATGCTATTGCAATCGGGTCACACTTTCTGGTTTTGGGTAATACTAATATAGATGGAGAAATCTTTATAAATGGAATACCGTATATCACTTGAGCTCCCTTAATCGTGCGTTTCTTATATCATACTACATGATTATAACCCGAACAGATTGCTGTTTACAAACATTGTAATTCGGGTTTGTAAAGACTAATTCATAGTCTATGTTTTTGTAATTGTAATGTTGCCATCAATTTTCTATCAAAATATCCTAACTGACTTAGTTCTTCGATTATGACTTTATTTAGGAGCTGGTGTTGCTGTAATTGTAATGTTGCAATCAATTTTTAATCAAAATCTCTTAACTGACTTAGTTCTTCAATTATGACTTTATTTAGGAGTTGGTGTTGCTGGAATTGTCCTCCCTGAATCAGAGGAGAAAGTGATTGCCATTAGGAAGGGTGATGCCATTGCTCTTCCTTTTGGTGTTATTACTTGGTGGTACAATAAGGAATACACTGATTTGGTTGTTTTGTTCCTTGGTGATACCTCAAAGGGCCATAAAGCTGGTCAGTTTACTGACTTCTTTTTGACGGGCACCAATGCTATCTTCACTGGCTTTACAACTGAGTTTGTCAAGAGAGCTTGGGATGTGGATGATGAAACTGTTAAGGCCCTCGTTGGGAATCAAACTGGCAACGGCATTGTCAAGCTCGATGCAACTGCTAAGATGCCTGAGCCAAAGCCTGAACATCGACTTGGGATGGCCTTGAATTGTGAGGAAGCTCCATTGGATACTAACATCAAGGATGCTGGCAATGTGGTGGTGTTGAACACCAGAAATCTTCCTTTGGTCGGCCAGGTTGGGCTAGGGGCTGACTTGGTGAGGTTGGAAGGTAACGCAATGTGTTCTCCTGGATTTTCTTGTGATTCAGCATTACAGGTGACATACATTGTTAAGGGGAGTGGGCGTCTCCAAGTTGTTGGCCTCGATGGCAAGAGGGTTTTGGAAACCATTGTCAAGGCCGGTAATCTGCTGATTGTTCCAAGGTTCTTTGTTGTTTCAAAGATTGCCGATCCAGATGGTTTGTCATGGTTTTCTATTATCACCACTCCCAAGTAAGCCATTTTTTCATGACCCAAGATTTCATTTCTAAGTCTTTTCATGTATAAAGTTTTACTAATGGGTTTTTGCTTGTTTGATTTCAGCCCTGTATTCACCCATTTGGCTGGAAGCATTGGGGCATGGAAGGCTCTATCTCCCGAAGTGCTGCAGGCATCACTCAATGTGAATTCTGAAACAGAGAAGGTTTTTCGCTCCAAGAGAACCAATGATGCCATCTTTTTCCCACCACCGAAATGAAGAAATGAAGTTTATGCTTTTTATCTCCTTTCCACCACCAAAATGAATGAAGTTTATGATTCTTTAGTGATTCTGAATAGGATTTTGCTGGGGCTGTGTTGTTACAGCTCAAACATGGTTTATGTTTTTTTAGGATTTTGCTGGTCTTTTTCAGCTCAAAGTTTTTATGAACATCAAACATGGTTTAAGTTTTATATATGCTTTTAAGTTTTCCATCTATTCTTTTGCAATGTTGCTATAGAACGTTGTTCAATTATACTTTCTCATCAATGGAAACTCTCAAAACATATTTCTTCAGCATTGTCTCTAACCAAAAAGACAGTTAGGCCTGCATTATATATGGCAATCGAGCATCCAGCGGTCTATTTAGAATCTTTAACATGTCTACCATTGGCTTTCAAGCTACACTGTAGGCCCTCCGGGTTTCTCAACAAGAATACCCAGACCCATCCTTGCTAATTAGTTGGTAAACAAAGACTATGTGACCCATCTTTGCTAATTAGTTGGTAAACAAGACCATGTGAAAGGCTGAGGCATATATGAATTTTGTCCCAAACAAGCAAACCCCCACAAAATGATTCTTAGCCTTTCAATTTCACTTCAAAACCATTCCATCTATATATATCCGCTCATTTCTGTCAAAGGGTCATCACTCACACAGCTCAAGATTACTTTCCTTTGTTTTAGCAATTTTCTTTAATCTTCTATATACTTTAAACTCTCAAATCTCTCATCAGAAGCAATGGCAACTCGTTTTCTAGCTAAGCAACTTTTGCGCCGATCTGTTTTTGCTGAAAGGAAAGCAGCTTCAACAAGTGGAGACTTGGTACCAAAAGGCTTCTTAGCAGTTTATGTTGGGGAGACCCAAAAGAAGAGATACGTGGTTCCAGTAACTTTCTTGAACCAACCTTCATTCCAAGCTTTGCTGAGTAGAGCTGAAGAAGAGTTTGGGTTTGATCACCCTATGGGTGGTTTGACAATCCCATGCAGAGAAGAGACTTTCATTAACGTCACTTCTCAGTTGAACGGGTAAAATTAGTACGCAAGTCAATCAGTTTGAGATTGCGTATAATGGATGACTCGTCGCTTCTGCCACGAATCACAGCTCCGAACCATTTTGATAATGGTGGAATGGAACATCAACACCAGGTCATGGTCGAGAGGTCGACATTCATTTTCCAAATACCATGGGAGAATTTACACTTGGAGATCAGAAAAACAAAAGAAAGCCTTCCAAGCCTCAATTCAATGTGGTTGAAGCATTTCGTCGAACGTTCGAGACTTCGACTAAATGAGATCTCGGCGCCTGGCAAATGAGAGACGATCAGACGACTAGACGAGAGCAAGTGATGGTTAAGAACAACCAGAAACAATGTGTTGTAATAGGTCTTAATGAACCAAATCAAAGAATCGAATTGTACTATCATACTTTCATGAAAAGAGAACAATAAAAATAATCCTATTTTTGTTTATTCAATGTGCAATTGTCTCTGTTTTGAGTTATTTTTATAAGCGCTCGCATGGATTAACTAACTCACTGCAAATGCAAACAATGATGCATCATTGAATCATTTTTATGGTTGGCCAAAAAAAAATCATTTTTATGGGCATATATATTTGCTTGCTACACCTCAACGTCCAAAAAGAACCTGAAGATCACATCATTGATCCACAGACTGGACAAATGGTTTAAAGTGCAGAATCATCAATGGAAATAGGATTAAAACAAGTCTTTAAAATTTGATTTGAAGCTCTGTTTTTATCCTGTTCTGGTTTTTGAAGGTAAATACTTAAGAAGTTCCCTTAAAATTATTGGAGGTAAAGTATGTTCCATCCTTTGCAAGGGTTGTCATACACTGCTGGCTTCATAATGAGGTTGTTCCCTCACATTTCTCATTTCTCAATGCAACACAATGACAACTGATGAAAAGAAAGTTTGGGGAACCTGCTTTTCAAATATGATGTGGCTGCCAAACTTTCCTTCTTTCTTTGTCTGCTAAATTTTATATCATTTCTTCTTCAAGTGTCAATAAGTCTGGTTGTGGATAGAGCTACAAGCTGTACTTGACACAAATGGAGAAGAATTCTTGACATTGCTAACAAAGCCTTTACGGTTCTGAATCTTCCATATTTGATCAGTGGGTCCTGAGTCGGTTCGTCTTACCGCAAGGGGTAGGCAAACTTTTCTTTCTAGTCTAACCTTGAAATTCTTGTTAAAATGTTAGAAGACAACACCATGTGATACCTCCACGAACCCACGTCTCTCCCATTGCTGAGCATGCCCCAGCAACTGCCCCTTCACCATTAATTCTCATTACACCTATGTCTCACTCAATTATTGGTAGAGGACAGTTTCCTTGTGTACCCTTTCAATTCATCTATATATACAAGCAAGAATAAGTCCATTGGCAATCCATTCTTCACATTCTCAAGTGCTACTTTCCAAGCTTTTTGAGATATTCTTCTTCTTCCCTCTCAAAGAAAAGAGAAAAACCATGGCTATCCGCTTGCCTAGCATTGTTAGTTCTAAGAAAGTCCCCAAGGGCCACTTTGCAGTCTATGTTGGGGAAAACAAGAAGAGGTTTGTGATTCCACTCTCATTCTTGAACCAGCCTCTATTTCAAGATCTGCTTGGCTTGACAGAAGAAGAGTTCGGATATACTCATCCTACTGGTGGTCTCAGAATTCCCTGTGATGAAGAAATCTTCCTTGATGTCACCTCTCGCTTGAATTGATTTTTGAGAGAATTTAACACAAATATGCAATTTTGTAAAGCAAACAAACATTAGAAATACAATGTAAACAATTTTTTTCCCATCCTTTTTGCCCTGGGGAGCAGATATGAGTCTCCCTAAGAGGAATATTAGAGATGGTGTTACTAATTTCATGTACATATTTCAATTTATGGTTAATTTTTCATCAATACATCTTTTTTTATGTTCATCAAAAATTTATGTTCTCTCACTCAACTGATCTATATGTGTATAACCAATTAGTTATACATGCACATTTATTCCATGCAGCATATCAGATAAACTTTAGATCATTCTGAGACAGTTACCAATTCCCTGCCTTCTTGCTTCATGTGATTAACCTTCACCATATACTTGGAATGAGGCAGGTTTAGTATGATTCCTTCATTTTGATGACGGAAATTTTTGAACGAGTCATAAATGATTTCTTATATATTCTGATGAGGAATTCAACTCTGTCATTATACAAGTTGCAACGTTGTCCAAGGGTTGCTAAGTTGACTAACAAAATGGAAATACTACTTATTTTTCTTATATATTTCTTATATATTTGACAAGTTTTGCTAGATTTGACCATTCTAAGTACAATGTCATGACTTTCTCTAGGAAGAGTCAAGCAGCAGCAGCATCACATGAGCTTATTGACTCACCTGTTCTAATGTTTGGCGGTGCTGCAATATGTAAACATGGTAAAAAACTGCAAAGGGTTTTGACAGTGATAATTGTGATAATTTTATAAGATAATTATAGTTTTGATAATTATATATGGTGATATAGATTAATCCACATAATGTCCCCACAATTTATCCATTAATGGAAGTAGTATAAATCTAATGGATTACCAGCAGCTGGTCCAAACCAGATATCAGATCAGGGTGGTATGGTAGGTATACAGCCAGCCTCTGTTTTGTTCTGTGAAGTGGTGGGCTATGAATTATGATCATAAGCATCAAAATAATAGAAACAATATGAGATTTATATGTCAACTTTGTTTACTTTCTGGTAGGCAAACCCATGTGAACAATGGTTCTCTAATGATGTATGTAAATGGACTAAATTGACAAGTTTCCCTTCAATTGCAGCAGGAATTTAGTATTGACCATTTTCTATATATATACTAGTAACTAGTAATAGAAGCCCTATAGATCCATATCTTTCTATATGGATATTTATAATTAGTTGGTAAACAAGACCATGTGAAAGGCTGAGGCCTATATGAATTTTGTCCCAAACAAGCAAACCCCACAAAATGATTCTTAGCCTTTCAATTTAACTTCAAAACCATTCCATCTATATATATCCACTCATTTCTGTCAAAGGGTCATCACTCAAACAACTCAAGAGTACTTACTTTTCTTTGTCTTAGCAATTTTCTTTAATCTTTTATCTAGTTCAAATTCTCAAATTTCTCATAAGAAGCAATGGCAACTCGTTTTCTAGCTAAGCAGATCTTGCGCCGATCTGTTTTTGCTGCAACAAGTGGAGACGTAGTACCAAAAGGCTTCTTGGCAGTTTATGTTGGGGAGACCCAAAAGAAGAGATACGTGGTTCCAGTAACTTTCTTGAACAAACCTTCGTTCCAAGCTTTGCTGAGTAAAGCTGAAGAAGAGTTTGGGTTTGATCACCCTATGGGTGGTTTGACAATCCCATGCAGAGAAGAGACTTTCATTAATGTCACTTCCAAGTTGAACGGGTAAAACTACACAAGTCAATCAGTTTGAGATTGCGTGTAATGGATGACTCGTCGCTTCTGCCACGAATCACAGCTCCGAGACAATGGTGGAATGGAACATCAGCAGCAGGTCATGGTCGACACTCGACATTCATGCTGAAAGAAGGACTTTAACGTTTACGCTTGGAGATCAGAAAAACAAAAGAAAAGCTTTCAAGTCCCAATTCCATTGAAGCATTTCGTCGAACATTCAACTAAATGAGGCCTCGGCTCCTGGCAAATCAGAGACAATAGCCAGTGATGGTTGAAAACAACCAGAAACAATTTGTTCTACTCGGTTATCATGAACCAAATCAAAATGTACTATTATACTTTCATGAAAAGAGAACAAATACAATAAAGAATCTTATTTTTGTTTCTTCAATGTGCAAATATCAAAAATTACATCCTCTGTCTCTGTTTCCTTGTTATCTTGTTATATGGCTTATAAATACTCACATGGATTAACTAAGTCATTGCAAATGCAAACATTAAAATCCAAAAAGACCTAAAGATCATCTAAGTCATAAGATTCAAGACATCACTGTCTAGCTATGTGCTTGTTTTTAATTAACCCTGTACAGCAGGAGGCACAAACCCTCTTTTAAAATTTGACTTGAAGCTCTGTTTTTACCTGTTCTGTTCTGATTCAACTCACAGTATATTGAAAGCGTGAAAGTTAGTTTGGTTTAGTATTTTGGATACGCACTGCTAGTCGGAGAAAGGTAAATATTTAGGAAGTTTTCTTAGAATTATTAGAGGTAAAGTATGATCCATCCATTGCAAGGATTGTTATACACAGCTGGCTTCGTAATGAGTTTGTTCCCTCACATTTCTCATTTCTAAATGCAATTACAATGACAACTGATGAAAAGAAAGTTTGTGGACCTGCTTTTCAAATATGATGTGGCTGCCAAACTTTCCTTCTTTCTTTGTCTGCTAAAATTTTATATCATTTCTTCTTCAAGTGTCAATAAGTCTGGTTGTGGATAGAGCTACAAGCTGTACTTGACACAAATGGAGAAGAATTCTTGACATTGCTATCAAAGCTTTTACGGTTCCAAATCTTCCATAGTTGAGTGGGTCCTAAGTCGGTTCGTCTTGCCGCAAGGGGTAGGCAAACTTTTCTTTCTAGTCTAAACCTGAAATTCTTGTTAAAATGTTAGCAGACAACACCATGTGATACCTCATTGAGCCCATGTCTCACCTATTGCTAAGCAGACCCAGCAACAGCCCCTTCACCATTAATTAACTCATTCCACATATGTCTCACTAAATTATTAGCAGATGACATTTCCTTTTGTACCCTTACAATTCATCTATATATATATATATACAAGCAAGAATAAGTCCATTGGCAACCCATTCTTCACATTCTCAAGTACTACTTTCCAAGCTTTTTGAGATATTCTTCTTCTTCCTTCTCAAAGAAAAGAGAAAAACCATGGCTATCCGCTTGCCTAGCATTGTCAGTTCTAAGAAAGTCCCCAAGGGTCACTTTGCAGTCTATGTTGGAGAAAACAAGAAGAGGTTTGTGATTCCACTTTCATTCTTGAACCAGCCTTTGTTTCAAGATCTGCTCGGCTTATCAGAAGATGAGTTTGGATATAGTCATCCTACTGGTGGTCTCAGAATTCCCTGTGATGAAGAAATCTTCCTCGATGTCACCTCCCGCTTGAATTGATTTTTGAGAGATTAGTTTAACACAAATCAGCCAATACAATTTTGTAAAGCAAGCAAACATTACAATTACCATGTAATCAACTTTTTTCCCATCCTTTTTGCCTTGGGGAGCAGATATAAGCCTCCCTAAGAGGAATGTTAGAGATGGTGTTGACTAATTTCATGTACATGTTTCAAATTATGGTTAATTTTTCATTAATATACATCTTTTTTATGTTCAAGAAAATTTTATGAATTGTCTCACTCAGCTAATCTATATATGTGCAACCAATTATTTAAACAATTTATTCCATGCAACATATGAGATAAACTTTAGATCATTCTAATGTCTTGCGGTGCTGCAAATTGTAAACATGGTAAAAAGCTGCAAAAGGTTTTGACTTTTGACAGTGATAATTATATATAATATAGGTGGTGATATATAGATTAATTCACATAATGTCCCCACAATTTATCCATTAATAAAAGTAGTATAAAACTAATGGATTACCAGCAGCTGGTCTAAACCAGAATCAAATCTGGGTGGTATTGAATGGTAGCCAGCCTCTGTTTTGTTCTGCAAAGTGGTGGGTTATGAATTATGATCGCAAGTATATCAAAATAATAGAAACAATATGAGATTTATATATCAACTTTGTTTAATTTCTGGTAGGAAAATCCATGTGAATCATGGTTCTATAATGATATATGGAAATGGACTACATTGACAAGTTTCCCTTCGATTGTAGCAGGAATTTTGGATTGACCATTTGCTCTGTATGTATACAAATTCTATATTGCTAAGTATTTAATGCATTATCCATATTATAAAATTCAGTTTCAGCTTAGAAACTGGAATGTGAAAGCCATAGGCACCATGGTTAATTTTGCAATCTATGCCCCATTGTTCTTCAAAAATCAGATATCTATTTTTAGCTCAAATGACTACCAAGTGACTTGACTTGATCTTTCCACTCTCAAATCTGTCCTTTATTACACTATGACTATCATTCCCTTTTAATGCAACATCTTTCCCGGTCCCTGCCCTTATCTCAACCTTTTAGTCAAAGAGTCTAGAATGAAGCTTTAATATTCAAGATATGCAGGTATAACACAACATATATATGTCAACAGAAATGTGGGTTAAAATGATGCCTCTGTAAGGTTACTAGTCGACGACAGATACCAGAAATTTCGTGAGTTGTCATGCTTAAGATTGTCTTTTACTCCCAAGGCACAATTTGATTGCAGCAGAACATAGACAAAACTATAGGATATGATAATACTAGCTACTTGTAGACTGTAGGGCATATGTCAGGTGCTCTTCAGAAGGGCTTGTCTTACAAATTAATCCACAGAAGGAAGACATGCCTTTGATTTTGAGTTGGACATGTTCTAAGTAATCTTCCACTCTCGCCTTTAAGGGCTGCTATCTTTCTGTGGTTGTATATCTTCCTTGGAAAACAGCAAGATTGCTTAAATCTTCAAAAGGACAAGAAAGCTAGTACAACTTGGATATTCTATTGATCAAACAAACGACAAGTCAGGTGGAGATGATGAATATATTGCAGACAAATACATATATATATATATATATCTATCTGTAGAATTACATCAAGGAAATTAGAAACTTTTAGCTATATCTTAAATCTCTTTGATTTCAAGTGGGTGTGGCTATGTGGGTCCATCAATTGTCTGTTTTTCTTTGATAATGGTTGGGCATTAATGCATTCTAACAGATGTAGCAGTCTCAAATAGCCTCATATTTCTTGATGATGATATGTTGGAAGACACGGCCATGTGATTTGGAGCTTCTTATGTCTTTTTAGCCAAACCCCACAATCATGCATATTGACCACTCAAAGGGCAAATCATTAGTTTCAACTAGTACATTCTTCCATCTATATATACAAGTGAATTATCCTCACCACAGCCAAGGCATTCTCACATCCTCCATCTACAAGCAAGTTTAAGCATTCTTCTTTCAAGTCTTCGGAAAATCTCCTTCATACACTCCAAACTATATTAGAAATGGCAATCCGTGTGCCTAGAATCATGAATGCTAAGCAGATTCTTCGTCAATCTAAATCCTCCAACTCAATGGATATTCCCAAAGGATACTTTGCAGTATATGTTGGGGAGAGCCAAAAGAAGAGATTTGTAGTTCCGATTTCGTTCTTGAATCAGCCTTCGTTTCAGAAGTTGTTAAGTATTGCTGAGGAAGAGTTCGGATTCAGTCATCCAATGGGTGCTCTCACAATTCCTTGCAGAGAAGAGCTCTTCATTGACCTCACTTCCCGCTTGCATTAGTTACCAACTGCTAAAATTAATTAGCAGATACAAATTTTTGCCCATTGATGTATATGCATCCTTCTGTTTTCTTTGGCAGAAAGAGATGAGCAAATTGTATACCTTTCTTGATACACTATTTTTTTAGAATACAAATTACATCAGTTATTCTCCAAGTTTTGCATTGACTTAATTCTAAATTAAGAACTTCGTTCAACTATGTATAATCTCTTCAATCAAAATCCAAATTTCATATCTGATCTCTAATAAGCATGCAACCACAGATTAATAGCATAGACTTACCAGAAAATACCATTAATCTTTCCCCAGTTATATATCCAAGCCTGAAATCTGACTTCATTCCTAGGAACGGGTACTTCATTCCTAGGGACGGGTAATTTGGAATAATATGGGCTTTAAATTTGGGTTGAAACTTGGTAAGATGTTTGACCATTCTGAGTACAATATCATGAATTTCTCAAGGAAGTGTCAAGCAGCAGCAGCATTTCATGAGCTGATTGACTTACCTGTTCTAATGTTTGGCGGTGCTGCAAATTTTAAACATAAAAAACTGCAATCGGTTTTGACTGTGATAATTATATATGGTGATATAGATTAATCCACATAAAATCCCCACAATTTATCCATTAATAAAAGTATTAGTACAAAACTAATGAAATACCAGCAGCTGGTCCAAACCAGATATCAAATCAGGGTGGTACTGGTAGGTATACAGCCAGCCTCTGTTTTGTTCTGTGAAGTGGTGGACTATGAATTATGATCATAAATATCAAATAATAGAAACAATATGAGATTTATATATCAACTTTGTTTACTTTCTGGTAGGCAAATCCATGTGATACATGGTTCTCTAATGTGTATATGTAAATGGACTACAATATTGACAAGTTTCCCTTCAATTGCAGCAGGAATTTATTATTGACCATTTGCTAGTAATAAAAACATTAGATTATCAAAAGAGTGAATCTCCATTGTCCATGTAAAGGAAATAATTTGTAGTATAAATTCACCCTGAATATACCATTTTTCCATCAGTTTTGTCCTCTATCTGTTATTCATTGTAAACCTTACTGATGTCACTAATGACAAGATATTTTGCAATCTATGCCTCATTGTTCTTCAAAAATCAGATATCCATTTTTAGCTCAAATGACTACCTAGTGACTTGATCTTGCCACTAAGATATGCAGATATAACACAATACATATATGTAATAAGAAATGTGTGTTAAAATGATGCCTTTGTAAGGTTACTAGTTGACGACATATACCAGAAATTTCGTGAGTTGTCATATGCTTAAGATTGTCTTTTACTCCCAAGGCACAATTTGATTGCAGCAGAACATAGACAACATCTAAAATAGAAGGAAAATTAGTTGGGTTATGATAAATACTAGTTGTAGCCTGTAGGACATACTTCCGGCGCAAGGGGTAGGCAAACTTTCCTTTCTAGTTTAACCCTGAAATTCTTGTTAAATTGTTAGAAGACAATACCATGTGATACCTTCATGACCCATGTCTCTCCCATTGCTAAGCAGACCCCAGCAACTGCCCCATTCACCATTAATTCTCACTAAATTATTAGTAGAGGACAATTTTCTTGTGTACCCTTTCATCTATATATACAAGCAAGAATAAGTTCATTGCCAACCCAATTTTCACATTCTCAAGTACTACTAGAGCTGTTTACCCACTTTCCAAGCTTTTTGAGATATTCTTCTTCTTCCTTCTCAAAGAAAAGAGAAAAATCATGGCTATCCGCTTGCCTAACATTGTTAGTTCTAAGAAAGTTCCCAAGGGCCACTTTGCAGTCTATGTTGGAGAAAACAAGAAGAGGTTTGTGATTCCACTCTCATTCTTGAACCAGCCTTTGTTTCAAGATCTGCTCGGCTTATCAGAAGAAGAGTTCGGATATAGTCATCCTACTGGCGGTCTCAGAATTCCCTGTGATGAAGAAATCTTCCTTGATGTCACCTCCCGCTTGAACTGATTTCTGAGAGATTTTTTTAACACAAATCAGCCTATACAATTTTGTAAAGCAAGATAACATTAGAAATACCATGTAAACAACTTTTTTTCCCGTCCTTTTTGCCTTGGGGAGCAGATATAAGTCTCCCTAAGTGGAAAATTAGAGATGGTGTTGACTAATTTCATGTACATGTTCAATTTATGGTTAATTTTTCATCAATATATCTTTTTTATGTTCAAGACAGATTTTTGAATTCTCTCACTCAACTCTTAATAATCTATAATTATATCCAGTTACTTGGACAATTTATTCCATGCAACATATCAGATGAACTTTAGATCATTCTGAGACAGAGTTAGCAGCTAATAATCCCCTGCTGTTTTTTAATCCTTCACCATATAGGTTTAGTAAGATCCCTTAGGCTTAGTTTGGAAAATGTTAGTAAACGAGTCAAAAATATTTACTTACAGATTCTGCTGAGGAATTCAACTCTGTCATTATACAAGTGGTGCAATATTGTCCATGGTAACTGATCTATATTTTATAGTTAATTTCAATCATTCTGCACTTACATTTAATGTTATAAGTTGACTGATAAAATAATATTTTCTTATATCTTTGACAAGGTAATTTGTTTTGAGTACAATATCCTGACTTTCTCTAGGAAGTGTCAAGCAGCAGCATCACATGAACTTATTGACTCGCTTGTTCTAATGTCTGGCGGTGCTGCACATTGTAAACATGTATAGTATAAAACTGCAAAGGGTTTGACTATGATAATTATATATATATGCTGATATGTATTAATCCACACAATTTCCCCACCATTTATCCATTAATAAAAGAAATGTAAACCTAATGGATTACCAGCAGCTGGTCCAAACCAGATATCAAATCATGGTGGTAATGGTAGGTATATACAAGCCAGCCTCTGTTTTGTTCTGTGAAGTGGTGGGCTATGAATTATATGATCATAAGTATCAAAATAATGGAAACAATATAAAATTTATCAAATTCTATATTGTTATATATTTAATGCATCAACTATATTGTAGAATTCAATTTCAGCTCAGAAACTGGAATGTGAAAGCCATAGGCACCAATTACTAATTGACCACAGATACCAGAAACTTGGTGAGTTGTCATGCTTACCAAAATTTGATTGCAGCAGAACATAGCTAGACAAAAACTATAGGATAATATGATAAATACTAGCTACTTGTAGCCTGTAGGGCATACTTCAGGTGCTCTTCAGAAGGGCTTGTCTTACAAATTAAATCTACAGAAGGAAGACATGCCTGTGATTTTGAGTTGGACATGTTCTGAGTACTCTTCCACACTCTTGACTCTAAGGGCTGCTAGCTTTCTGTGGTTGTAGAAAACAGCAAGATTGCTTAAATCTTCAAGAGGAAAAGAAAGCTAGTACAACTTGGATAGTCTATTGATCAAAACAAACGACAAGTCAGGTGGAGTGATGAATATTTTGCAGACAAATACATATGTATCTATCTCTAGTTTTACATGAAAGAAAGAAACTTGTAGCTATGTCTTATATCTCCTTGATGTCAAGTTGGTGTGGCAATGTGGGTCCATTAATTGGGCATTAATGCATTCTAACAGATGTAGCAGTCTCAAATAGCCTCATATTTCTTGATGATGATATGTTGGAAGACACAGCCATGTGATTTGGAGCTTCTTATGTCTTTTTACCCAAACCCCACAATCATGCATATTGACCACTCAAAGGGCAAAAATCATTAATTTCAAAACTAGTATTCTTCCATCTATATATATACAAGTGCATTATCCACACCAAAGGCAAGGCATTCTCACATCCTCTATCTACTAGCAAATTTAAGCATTCTTCTTTCAGATCTTCTTCATACACTTCAAACTACAAACAGAAATGGCAATCCGTGTGCCTAGAATCATGAATGCTAAACAGATTCTTCGTCAATTTAAATCCTCCAACTCAATGGATATTCCCAAAGGATACTTTGCAGTCTATGTTGGGGAGAGCCAAAAGAAGAGATTTGTAGTTCCGATTTCGTTGTTGAATCAGCCTTCGTTTCAGAAGTTGTTAAGTATTGCTGAGGAAGAATTCGGATTCAGTCATCCAATGGGTGCTCTCACAATTCCTTGCAGAGAAGAGGTCTTCATTGATCTCACTTCCCGCTTGCATTAGTTTTATCAACTGCTAAAAGCAATTAGCAGATACAAATTTTTGCCCATTCATGTATATATATACATCCTTCTGTTTTCTTTGTCAGAAAGAGATGATGAGCAAATTGTAACTTTTCTTGATATATACTTTTTTTAGAATACAAATTACAGCAAATTATATTCTCTAAAGTTTTGAGTTCACTTAATTCTAATTAAGAAATTTGTTCAACTATATATATAGCTCTTCAATCAAAATCCAAATTTCATGTTTGATCTCTAATGAACATGCAGCCATAGATTAACTAAATACTATTATACTTTCATGAAAAGAGAACAATTAATATAAAGAATCTTAATTTTGTTAATTTCTTCAATATGCAATATCAGAATCCTCTGTCTCTCTGTTTCCTTGTTATCTTGTTATGACTTATAAACACTCGCATGGATTAACTAAGTCATTGCAAATGCAAACATTGATGCATATTTGCTTGCTATACCTTAAAATCCAAAAAGAACCTAAAGATCATATAAGGCATAAGATTCAAGACATCACTGTCTAGCTATGTGCTTGTTTTTGATTAATCCTATACAGCAGGAGGCACAAAAGCCTCTTTAAAATTGGATTTGAAGCTCTGTTTTTACCTGTTCTGATTCAACTCACAATATATTGAAAGCGTGAAAGTTAGTTTGGTTTAATATTTTGGATACGCACTGTTAGTCGGAGAAAGGTAAATATTTAGGAAGTTTTCTTAAAAGAGGTAAAGTATAAACTGCTGCCTTCGTAATGAGGTTGTTCCCTCACGTTTCTCATTTCTCAACGCAACACAATGACAACTGATGAAAAGAAAGTTTGTGGAACCTGCTTTTCAAGTATGATGTGGCTGCCAATCTTTCCTTCTTTCTTTGTCTGCTAAAAATTGATATAAAGATTGATACTTGACTTGACACAAATGGAGAAGAATTCTTGACATTGTTAACAAGGCTTTTACGGTTCCAAATCTTCCATAGTTGAGTGGGTCCTAGGTCGGTTCGTCTTTGCAGCAAGGGGTAGGCAAACTTTTCTTTCAAGTCTAACCCTCAAATTCTTGTTAAAATGTTAGAAGACAACACCATGTGATACCACCATGAGCCCATGTCTCTCCCATTGCTAAGCAGACCCCAGCAACAGCCCCTTCACCATTAATTAACTCATTCAACATATGTCTCACTAAATTATTGGTAGAGGACAGTTTCCCTGTATACCCTTTCATCTATATATACAAGCAAGACTAAGTCCATTGGCAACCCATTCTTCACATTCTCAACTACTACTTTCCAAGCTTTTTGAGATATTCCTCTTCTTCTCTTCCATAGTTACTCAAACTCATCTTTCAAAGAAAAGAAAAGAACCATGGCTATCCGCTTGCCTAGCATTGTTAGTTCTAAGAAAGCCCCCAAAGGCCACTTTGCAGTCTATGTTGGGGAGAACCAGAAGAGGTTTGTGATTCCACTCTCATTCTTGAACCAGCCTTTATTTCAAGATCTGCTTGGTTTGACAGAAGAAGAGTTCGGATATAGTCATCCTACTGGTGGTCTCAGAATTCCATGTGATGAAGAAATCTTCCTTGATGTCACCTCTCGCTTGAATTGATTTTTGAGAGCATTTAACACAAATATGCAATTTTGTAAAGCAAACAAACATTAGAAATACAATGTAAACAATTTTTTCCCATCCTTTTTGCCCTGGGGAGCAGATATGAGTCTCCCTGAGTGGAAAACTAGAGATGGTGTTACTAATTTCATGTACATGTTTCATTTTATGGTTAATTTTTCATCAATACATCTTTTTTTATGTTCATCAAAAATTTATGTTCTCTCACTCAACTTATATGTGTATAACCAATTAGTTATACATTTATTCCATGCAACATATCAGATAAACTTTAGATCATTCTGAGACAGTTACCAATTCCCTGCTTTTTGCTTCATGTGATTAATCCTTCACCATATACTTGGAATGAGGATGACAGGTTTAGTATGATTCCTTCATTTTGATGACGGAAATTGTTGAACGAGTCATAAATGATTACTTATATATTCTGATGAGGAATTCAACTCTGTCATTATACAAGTTGAAATATTGTCCAAGGTTTGCTAAGTTGACTGATACAATGGAAATACTACTTATTTTTCTTATATCTTTGACAAGTTTTGCGAGATTTGACCATTTTGAGTACAATATCATGACTTCCTCTAGGAATTTTTCATGCAGCAGCATCACATAAGCTGATTGACTCACTTGTTCTATGTCTGGCGGTGCTGCAAATTGTAAACATGGTAAAAATCTGCAAAGGGTTTTGACAGTGATAATTATATATATGCTGATATAGATTAATCCATATAATGTCCCCACAATTTATCCATTAATAAAAGTAGTATAAAACTAATAGATTACCAGCAGCTGGTCCAAACCAGATATCAAATCAGGGTGGTAATGGTAGGTATAGAGCTATCATGTAGGCAAATCCATTTATATATCAATTTTGTTTACTCTCTTGTAGGCAAATCCATGTGAATCATGGTTCTCTAATGATTTATGTCTAGATTGACAAGTTTCCCTAATCTTGTAGCAGGATTGACCATTTGCTCTATATATAATACTAGTAATAGAAGGGACGCTCTCCACTTTCAATTCAGCATAAATACCACTTTGCACCCTTAAATTTGTACGGACTGCCGTTTTGCACCCAACTTTTTTATTTTGACCAAAACGCACCCTAAAGTTTTATTTTTGTGCCACTTTGCACCCTCTGTCCGATAGGACAAAACAAATCGATCACGGCGTCCGACGTGGCATGCCACATGGACAAAAAATGACACGTGGCACATATCCTTTTGTGTACGTGGCATGCCACATGCCACTTTTTGAAACATGTGGCATGCCATGTGTCACTTTTTGGTACACGTGGCGTGACATGTGTCACTTTTTGGTACATATGGCACGACTTTTTGGTACATGTGGCGTGCCACATGTTACTTTTTGGTACACGTGGCGTGCCACGTCGGACACCGTGATAGAATCGTTTGTCCTACCATGACGGAGGGTGCAAAGTGGCACAAAAATAAAACTTTAAGGTGCGTTTTGGTCGAAATAAAAAAGTTTGGTGTAAAGTGACAGTCCGTATAAACTTAAGGGTACAAAGTGACGTTTATGCCCATTCAATTCCCATATTGCTATATATTTAATGCATCAACTGTATTATATTCAGTTTCAGCTCAGAAACTGGAATGTGAAAGCCATAGGCACCATGGATATTTTGCAAGCAATCCTACTTTCTTATGTGGCTATGCCTCATTGTTCTTCAAATACCAGATATCCATTTTTAGCTCAAATCTCTCCTAAACCCTACGACTAATCATTCCCTTTTAATGTGTGACATCTTCCCCGGCCCCTGCCCTTATCTCAATCTTTTAGTCAAAGACTTTAGAATGAAGCTGCTTTAATGTTCAAAATATGCAGATATAGCACAATATATAGTCATCAGAAATGTGGGTTAAAATAATGCCTCTGTAAGATTACTAGTTGACGACAGATACCAGAAACTTCGTGAGTTGTCATGCTTAAGATTGTCTTTTAGTCCCAAGGCAAAATTTGATTGCAGCAGAACATAGACAAAAACTAAAGGATATGATAAATAGTAGCTACTAGTAGCCTGTAGGGCATACTTCAGGTGCTCTTCATAAGGGCTTGTCTTACAAATTAATCCACAGAAGGAAGACATGCCTGTGATTTTGAGTTGGACGTGTTCTAAATACTCTTCCACTGCTGCTAGCTTTCTGTGGTTGTATATATATCTGCCGTGGATTGCTTAAATCTTCAAGAAGACAAGAAAACTAGTACAACTTGGATAGTCTATTGATCAGAACAAACGACAAGTCAGGTGGAGATGATGAATATTTTGCAGACAAATACATATATCTATCTGTAGAATTACATCAAAAAAAATTAGAAACTTTTTAGCTATATCTTAAATCTCCTTGATGTCAAGTGGGTGTGGCTATGTGGGTCCATTAATTGTCTGTTTTTCTTTGACAATGGTTGGGCATTAATGCATTCTAACAGATGTAGCAGTCTCAAATAGCCTCATATTTCTTGATGATGATATGTTAGAAGACACAGCCATGTGATTTGGAGCTTCTTATGTCTTTTTACCCAAACCCCACAGTCATGCATATTGGCCACTCAAAGGGCAAATCATTAATTTCAAAACTAGCTAGTATTCTTCCATCTATATATATACAAGTGCATTATCCACACCAAAGGCAAGGCATTCTCGCATCCTCTATCTACTAGCAAATTTAAGCATTCTTCTTTCAGATCTTCTTCATACACTTCAAACTACAAACAGAAATGGCAATCCGTGTGCCTAGAATCATGAATGCTAAACAGATTCTTCGTCAATTTAAATCCTCCAACTCAATGGATATTCCCAAAGGACACTTTGCAGTCTATGTTGGGGAGAGCCAAAAGAAGAGATATGTAGTTCCGATTTCGTTGTTGAATCAGCCTTCGTTTCAGAAGTTGTTAAGTATTGCTGAGGAAGAATTCGGATTCAGTCATCCAATGGGTGCTCTCACAATTCCTTGCAGAGAAGAGGTCTTCATTGATCTCACTTCCCGCTTGCATTAGTTTTACCAACTGCTAAAATCAATTAGCAGATACAAATTTTTGCCCATTCATGTATATATATACACCCTTCTGTTTTCTTTGGCAGAAAGAGATGATGAGCAAATGTAGATAAATATTTTTTATAGAATACGAATTACAGCATTATTCTCTAAATTTGGGTTGAAACTTGATATGATGTTTGGGCTAATATGCTATAGGGCCCATTCTAAAGCATAAGGGCTAAGGCTATACCTTCTTTGATCTTTCTGATCCAAGCCCTCTTAATTAAGTAACAAAATACACATCCACAAACCAAAACATAGGAAAAAACGAAAATGGTGAACATAAACTTTATTCAATCTTCGTAATCAACTTAGGCATAGCATATATCAAATGTATGACTATACAAAAGATAATAATAACCAGAAACTAATGCATGCAAATTTTTAACGTAACCGTTAGGAGGATTTTCCTCTGAGGCGGTTACGGAATTGTTTTTCATTTTTTTTCCTTCTTCAATCATTCATGGAAGATTGTGATTTCATTTTACCCTTTCTCTTTTGATTTTTACTATGAATTTGGTAATTTGACAGGACTCTTGTGAGAGTTTTTGTATTGGTATTTGGGACTCCTTGTGAGAGTTTTTGTATTGTCTTTGTACAATCTTCCAATCCCTGTTTCTTTTTTTATTCATCTTTAAATTTTTCTTTTTATCCCCCCTTTCCTTGTTAATAATGGCTGATGATTTGAACAATCTTTGGGATAAAATCCCGTGCCATTTGTATTGTTAAGGGAGAACGTAACACTAAGTTCTTCCATCTTCAAACAATGGTGCGATGGAACCGCAATGAGATCGACTGATTAATAGGGGTGGGATCTGAAGGAACTCAACTTCCAAACTGGAAAAGAGCAGCACGTATTGGATCAAAAACCAGGTTTTCATCAAGTCATGCATCAGGCAAACGTGATTAGATTGAAGGAGATTTAGATTTTGGTTGTATTGTCTTACAGTTTGAGTCATTGCAAAGAAAAAAAAAGTCTAGTTTAGATCTAGTTTAGATTTAGTGAGGGATACATACTTTGTTTGGTATGGAGTCTTATCTTTATGCGTTGTGTAATCTTCTTTATAACATCAATTCAAGTTTTTACTTGATTTCTCAAAAAAAAATGCATGCAAATTTTTAGATCATTCACTGTAAACCTCGAAAACCTTGTGCAAAGCCAGGGAGAGCAGAAGAAGTCTCCGTAACACTAGCCATAGTCAAAGCATTGGCCCTTACAATCACATTTTTCTTCAGCTTCTCCAGTGCATTAACGTACACCTCAAGTTCCTCAAGCCCCATACCCTCAATATCTTCCTCCCACCAAAACGTTCCGCCATTGTTTTCCATTTGATCTTTCCCTCGTTTCTTCTCCATTTCTAGCATTTCCACCGACCCTTCAAACTTCTTGTCAATTTCTTCGAGACCCGAAAGATCAGCGATTGGCGTTTCAACATCTTGATCATCATCATCATCATCAACAGCAACATCAGTAGGGTTTTGAGTTTCACTGACATATTGATCCAAAATCTTATCGATGTTGGGGTGGCCGAAACAGAAGGGTTTCTGTCTAGGAGTCGAAGATAGAACGATGATGCCAATTCTAGCCCCGGACAAGAGGCAAAGCTCGCTTGCTTTCTGGAAAAGTCCCGTCCGGCACTTCGAGAAAGTGACATGCAAGTTGCTTTTCTTCTCCAGTTGCTTGATCTCAATCCTTTGCCGGCCTTTGGTCCTTTTCCCGCCCGCTGCAGGTTCCTTGTTTCCATCCTTGCCGTTCTTGCCATCGTCTGTCATTTTTCTTCGGTTGAAAATGGTGATTTGGTATGAAAATGAAAATGAAAATATATGAAGAGAAACTTTGGGTTCGAATAGTAGGCCTTTATAATGTATTAATGATCTCGTTTTGCTTGTTTTACAACTTAATTACCTAAATTAACGGTAGATTTATGAATCATTGCCAAAAGTTTTGGTCTTGTACATGTTAATTAATTACCTAAATTATCTGCATTTTCCTGCATTTTGAATTTGATTTGGAAAGATAGTCTAAAATTTTCTTTCACATTTGAATCTATAGAGTGCAAGTTTTAGCAAGAAAAGTTTTTTCCATATCTAATTGCAACCAATGGTAAATTTATGAAGTAAATCCTAGTGAATCCAAATCCAATTTTTCCCTCCCCTTGATTTTTTCCTTGATTTCTTGAATTAAGGGAAGTCATTATAATGACAGTCAAATTTCCCATTTATGTAAATCTTCATTTTCCTTTACTAAAAGATATTTGGGGGGAAGATAGGTGTTAATTTGCCAAATTCAAACAAGGCAATAAAGTCCCTATCAAAGGGACGGTTGTTGTTGTTTTCAGCATAATCTAGTCGCTTCTTTTCAGTATAATCTAGCCGCTATGCCAGGAGCCTGTTCCCCTTCTTTTCTCGAATCTCATTCTCCCAATCATAATCTTTGTATTCAAATTTGAAGTAACTTTTAAAGTCAGCGTCAGTAAGAGGGATAAAACGCAAATCTACAGCGTCATGGAATTGGTATATATTGGAATGACATTTTTTGGGTTTCTTGTTATATTTGTTAAGCTTCTAACTATTTTATTCTTAACAAAAGCTTCCTAAAGAAATAAGAGTCCGGTACTCTACCACCAAACTAGTACACCATTTTAGTGTAAACACATTGAAAAGAAAATATTTGCTCGAAAAATGTTTTCAATATGGTCACTTTCGAATTTAAATTATGAGTTTGTTTACAAGTAAAACTTACAATATACAACAATCTATTTATAGACACAACTACTAATATCTGACAATTCGGAGCACACCACTTGAAAAGTTCAAATCGTGCCACTTTTATCATTAAGATATTTTGTAATTTCCAAATAGCCAAATAAATGCCAACCATTATGACTATTTTATAAATAAAAATATTGACATCCTTCTATTTAAATAATTTATATAATTTCTAAAATTTCATATAAAAATTTTTTATACCATGGATAAATTACAAATTTAGTCACCTAACTTTAGGTGAGTTTCTGTTTTGCTCACCAAACTATGGAAAGTAACGATTTGTTCACTCAAGTTTGTAAAATTGATATTTTGGTCACTTAATCATTAATCCGCTTATGTGGCACGCTAATATCATTCATTATCATCCATCATGCCACATGCCATGATGATATGACATGTCATATCATTTAAGATATCATCTGACATGATGACATGGTATGAAAATATCTCAATTTGCTTTCCGGCTTAATGGGTCGGGTCAAGGTTAAAGGTGGGAATTTTACCACATAAAAATCTGGTGGGGCCCATTGGTGCTGACGTGGACAAAGTAGATTGACATCCAATTTTGGTGTAAATTGTCCAAAATTGATATAGTTTGGTTATGACATTGTCTAAAATAAAAGTTTGGGGTACAAATTGGTAATAATTCAGGATGCAACTTGGTATTTAAACCTTTTTATATTCAGCTTACTTTTTTTTAAAAAAAAAGATACCATATATTCAGCAAATTAATTACCACTACTTTACTAGTATTTTGGCAAAAAAAATTTACTACTTTACTAGTCATACGAAAATAGGAAGTTTAGGACACCCAAGAATTTCGGGTTGTAGTGTGTGTTTAGGGAGAAATTATTAGGTGGGACGGACCCACTACGTCATCCATGGGACCAACCAATGATATGAAGACAACTCATCAATTTTCTAAAACCCTATCCCAATAAAATCTCAAATTTGGGGACTTACCCTTTATATAGGCTTTGTTTTAAAAGGGGGCTAAACCTTGGGCTAAAATCGTGCGGAGTAAATTTGACATGGCAAAATTCTATTGGTTAGTCTCATGGATGACGTGGTGGGTCCGTCCCACCTAATAATTTCTCGTGTTGAGGAATGTGTTTGCGCCTTATGATAAGTTAGGAAGGCATTTTTTGCAGGATGAAATTAATATCTTTTGAAGCAATTGATTCTTGGAAGTTTTTTATTGCGTTAATGAAGGCAGATGAGAGAATTGGTGCAGCTCTAAATTTACAAGTCTTTTTTTAATCGGGGATTCATATTTTTTGAGGGGCGAATGGTGAAGCTGTTGTTTGGTGTCTCAACTTTGTTTTGATGTTGTTTCTGTGTTTTTGCCCCTATTTTGTTGTTGATTGTGGCAGGCCGTCCGACTGGCTTGATTGCTTTTTCTTTTTACTATTTTCTTTGGTTAATAAAATTAACTTGTCTTTAAAAAAAGAAAGATAATTTAATGAGGAAGTCAAACTCAAAATTCTGAACTTGTATTCGCTAGAGCTGGTATAAAGAAAAACAAATGACAAAACTATTTTCATCATTTGACCAAAATCAAATATAAAAAGCGAACAAAAAAACAAAATAAACAAAAGCGAACAAGACTTCAGCACTCTCGTTGTGATGTTTCCAGTTTTGGATGTGATGCTCCCATTAAATTCTGATCATTGGATGCAACATCTAATTTTCTGACCGTCAGATACTATAAGTTTTAACCTGCTAAACTGGTTTTAAAAATCTTTTGGAATGAATTCGTATATGGTTGTTCTCGTGATAGATTTTACACCTTTTTTATTCCAACCGTAGTTATCAATTACATTTTTTTTTCTCGACTTATTATTTTTTTCTCTAACTTTTTTATGTTGTATATTTACGGTTGATAAAAATTTACAACATAAAAAAGTTAGAGAAAAAAATAATAAGTCAAGAAAAAAAATGTAATTGATATCTACAGTTGGAATAAAAAAGGTGTAAAAATCTATCATGAGGACAATCACATACGAATTCATCCAAAAGATTTTTAAAACCAGTTTAGCAGGTTAAAGCTTATAGTATCCGACGGTAAGGAAATTAGTTATTGCATCTAATGGTCAGAATTCAATAGGAGCATCACATCCAAAACTGGGAGCATCACAACAGGAGCGCTGAAGTCTATAAAAAGCGAACAAAATAAACAAAAGGAAACTCATTATTGATTTCAGTAAGAACACAAGCTAAACTTGGACCCAAATCTTGATTAGAGGCTCCCAATCCTTTGAGAAATTATTAAATGGGACTGTCTCATCACGTCATTCATAGGATCAACCACCAAAATTGTGTCACGTCAATTTAACCCCTAAAATTTAGGCACAATTTTAGCCTAAACTTTAGTCCTTTTTTAAAATAAACAATACACAAATGGTAAGTCCCCGAATCTGAAAAATAATTGGCACATGATTTGATAAAATTGTTGAATTGTCATCATATTAATGGTTGGATCCATTGATAACATGGTGGGATAGTCCATCTTATAATTTCTTCTATCCCTGCTGGTTGAATAGTTGACTTTACAAGGGTTGCCGGACTATTATAAAAAAACTATGTTCAACTAAAATGGAAGATTTCCTTTTCTAATCCATTGATTTCTTTTAATCAAAACCAATATAGATGTCTATAGTCTATGATTGGTGATTAATTCTTGAGCTAGTTGGCACAACATCAACACTCGATTCATATGTAATGTAGGGCTAGGAAACTATTAATATGTTAGGCTATTAAAATTAAAACCAACCAAAGTCCTTAACCCACTCCTTACATTACATGTTCAAGTAAGGAAACAATCTCACATGGATAATTGTTAACTTGTTTTCGGTTCTAAGCAAGTTTTAATTACTATTAGTAGCTTTGACCTTTGATTTCAATCATCAGCAAACATGTAGGGCTAGCTAGTGCAACCCAACTCAAAATAAGTTATTGGGTATCATTTTGCTTCGTAATATTAATTTCATCTATATATATGATGTGCTACCAAAAAACTAGAACCTATATATGTACAACACGCCACGATATTGTATTTTTCACGGGGCCAATGTTGTTGATTGAATGGTAAGCCATATATATGATAGATTGCAACAGGGTTGCGTAATTTGTCGAAAGTTTCAACAGCATTTGGGAGGCAAGGCCATGTGACTCCTTACAACTTACAAGGTATGCTTAATTTCAAGATATTATTATAGCTACTATGGGGTTCACTCTACATGGCTACTTAATTAGAGCCTCATATTGCTGCCAACCCTAAAGCATTTGCTTCCTATAAATATACATTCCATGGATATCCTCCCAGCAGTGCCAAAGCATTTCTTCATTCTCTAAGTTTCTAAAACAATCTCTCAATTCACAAAAAAAAAAAAAAGGAAATAATGGGGTTTCGCTTGCCAAGAATTGTTAGTGCTAAGCAGAGTCTCAAAAGGACTCTTTCTTTCTCCGAGACCACACCGGTTCCAAAAGGCCACCTTGCTGTTTATGTTGGAGATCAAGTTGATCAGAAGAAGAGATTCGTTGTTCCAATTTCAATACTTAATCATCCTTCTTTCCAAACTTTGTTGAGTCAAGCCGAAGAAGAGTATGGATTTGATCATCCAATGGGTGCTCTGACAATCCCCTGCAGTGAAGAAGCTTTCCTTGATCTCACTCGCAGTTTTCAAAGCTCATGATCAAGAGTAGATTATGTGAAAATGGCTAATTCAAGCAGAGATTAACTCATTTAGCTATAGCTCAACTAACACATATATTTTAAGAATCAAGTGTAATGGTGGATTGTCATTTGCAATCCCATACCTTGTAAGCTTATTATTCTCTTGTAATGATTTGTATATTCAATGACAATTTTCCCCCCAAATTTAGTCTTGTTTCTCATATGGCGGCTATATTACTAATGCAATCATTTTGAACTAAATTATGCGGATTATGCCATCAATTAAATCAATTAATTGTTTTTTGGGGCTACATCCTACATGTCACTTTTACCAGCAAAGGCTAGCTAGAGTTAACCCTGTCTGTCACCCCTGCTTAAAAAAAGGGTTGCTTCCATTCGGAGTACAGTATCACATGTTAGGGGGCTTAATTTGTTTTGAGTACATTATCCTGACTTTCTCTAGGAAGTATCAAGCAGTAGCATCACATGAACTTATTGACTCACTTGTTCTAATGTCTGGCGTTGCTGCAAATACTAGTATATGAAAAAATGGACTAGATTGACAAGTTTCCCTTTGCTCTATATATATACTAATACTAGTATTAGAAGGAGCGCTTCGCACTATATATAATATTGCTATATATTTAATGCATCAACTATATTATAGAATTCAGTTTCATCTCAGAAACTGGAATGTGAAAGCCATAGGCACCATGGATATTTTGCAAGCAATCTTATGCAGCTATGCCTCATTGTTCTTTAAAAACTAGATATCCATTTTTAGCTCAAATGACTACCAAGTGACTTGACTTTGATTACACCACGACTGATGATTCCCTTTTAATGTGTGACATGCATCTTCCCCGGTCCCTGCCCTTATCTCAACCTTTTAGTCAAAGAGTTTAGAATGAAGCTTTAATGTTCAAAATATGCAGATGTAGCACGATATATAGTCATCAGAAATGTGGGTTAAAATAAAGCCTCTGTAAGATTACTAGTTGACGACAGATACCAGAAACTTGGTGAGTTGTCATGCTTAAGATTTGTCTTTTATTCCCAAGGCAAAATTTGATTGCAGCAGAACATAGCTAGACCCCGGCCAAAAAAAAATCAGAACATAGCTAGACAAAAACTATAGGAAGGGCTGTACTTCAGGTGCTCTTCAGAAGGGCTTGTCTTACAAATTAATCCACAGAAAAGGAAGACATGCCTGTGATTTTGAGTTGGTACATGTTCTAAATAATCTTCCACTCTTGCCTTTTAAGGGCTGCTAGCTTTCTGTGGTTGTATATCTGCCGTGGATTGCATAAATCTTCAAGAGGACAAGAAAGCTAGTACAACTTGGATAGTCTATTGATCAAAACAAACGACAAGTCAGGTGGAGATGATGAATATTTTGCAGACAAATACATATATATATCTATCATCAAGGAAATTAGAAACTTTTAGCTACTATATCTTAAATCTCTTTGATTTCAAGTGGGTGTGGCTATGTGGGTCCATCAATTGTCTGTTTTTCTTTGATAATGGTTGGGCATTAATGCATTCTAACAGATGTAGCAGTCTCAAATAGCCTCATATTTCTTGATGATGATATGTTGGAAGACACTGCCATGTGATTTGGAGCTTCTTATGTCTTTTTACCCAAACCCCACAATCATGCATATTGGCCACTCAAAGGCCAAATCATTAATTTCAAAACTAGCTAGTATTCTTCCATCTATATATACAAGTGCATTATCCACACCAAAGCCAAGGCATTCTCACATCCTCTATCTAAGCATTCTCAAATTTAAGCATTCTTCTTTCAAATCTTCTTCATACACTCCAAACTACAAACAGAAATGGCAATCCGTGTGCCTAGAATCATGAATGCTAAGCAGATTCTTCGTCAATCTAAATCCTCCAACTCAATGGATATTCCCAAAGGATACTTTGCAGTCTATGTTGGGGAGAGCCAAAAGAAGAGATATGTAGTTCCCATTTCATTGTTGAATCAGCCTTCGTTTCAGAAGTTGTTAAGTATGGCTGAGGAAGAGTTCGGATTCAGTCATCCAATGGGTGCTCTCACAATTCCTTGCAGAGAAGAGCTCTTCATTGATCTCACTTCCCGCTTGCATTAGTTTTACCAACTGCTAAAATCAATTAGCAGATAATACAAATTTTTGGCCATTCATGTATATATATACACATCCTTCTGTTTTCTTTGGCAGAAGAGATGATGAGCAAATGTATATATCCTTGATAAATATTTTTTTATAGAATACAAATTACAGCGTTGTTCTCTAAATTTTGAAGTACATTTCACTTGATTCTAATTAAGAACTTTATTCAACTATACATATTATCTCTTCAATCAAAATCCAAATTTCATGTCTGATCTCTAATGAGCATGCAGCCATAGATTAATAATAGCATTGATCGCTCCCCAATTAGGACGGACAATTTGGACAGCCATAGACAAATTTGGGTTGAAACTTGGTAAGATGTTTGGGCTAATATGCTATAGGTCCCAAAGCATAAGGGCTAAGGCTATACCTTCTTTGATCTTTCTGAACCAAGCCCTCTTAATTAAGTAATGAAATCCACATCCACAAACCAAAACACAGGGAAAAACAAAAATGGTGAAGGGAACATAAAAACTTTATTCAATCTTCGTAATTAACTTAGGCGTAGCATATATCAAATGTATATATGCTTCATCTATACAAAAGATAATACTAACCAGAAACAGAAACAGAGCATGCAAATTTGTAGATCATTCACTGTAAACCTCGAAAACCTGAGAGATTTTGTGCAAAGCCAGGAAGGGCAGAAGAAGTCTCCATAACATTAGCCATAGTCAAAGCATTGGCCCTCACAATCACATTTTTCTTCAGCTTCTCCAGTGCATTAACGTACATCTCAAGTTCCTCAAGCCCCATACCCTCAATATCTTCCTCCCACCAAAACGTTCCGCCATTGTTTTCCATCTGATCTTTCCCTCGTTTCTTCTCCATTTCTAGCATTTCCACCGACCCTTCAAACTTCTTGTCAATTTCTTCGAGACCCGAAAGATCAGCGATTGGCGTTTCACCATCTTGATCATGATCATCATCATCAACAGCAGCAGCATCAGTAGGGTTTTGAGTTTCACTGACATATTGATCCAAAATCTTATCGATGTTGGGGTGGCCGAAACAGAAGGGTTTCTGTCTAGGAGTCGGAGATAAAACGATGATGCCAATTTTTGCCCCCGACAAGAGGCAAAGCTCGCTTGCTTTCTGAAACAGGCCCTTACGGCGCTTCGAGAAAGTGACATGCAAGTTGCTTTTCTTCTCCAGTTGCTTGATCTCAATCCTTTGCCGGCCTTTGGTCCTTTTCCCACTCGCTGCACCTTCCTTGTTTCCATCCTTGCCATCGTCTGTCATTTTTCTTCGGTTAAAAATGGTGATTTGGTATGAAAATATGAAGAAAAATGTGGGTTTGATTTGAATAGTACTTGGAGAAGAAGGCCTTTATAATGGATTAATGGTCGGTCAATTGCCTAGAGTTTTGCTTCTTTTACAACTTAATTACCTAAATTAATAATAGATTTCTGAATCATTGCCAAAAGTTTTGGTCCTGTACATGTTAATTAATTAACTAGATTATCTGCATTTAATAAGTATTTTGAATTTGATTTGGAAAGACTGTCTAAAATTTTCTTCCACGTTTGAATCGATAGAGTGCAAGTTTTAGCAAGAAAAGTTTTTTCCATATATAATTGCAAACCAATGGTAAATTTATTATGAAGTAAATCTTAGTGAATCCAAATCCAACTTTTCTCTCCCCTTGATTTTTTTCTTGATTTCTTGAATATCAACCTACTAAAATTAAGGTTCAGTCATTATATATTAATGACAGTCAAATTTCCTATTTATGTAAATCTTCATTTTCCTTAAAGAATATCTATAAGTTTTTCGTCTACTAAAAGATATTTGGAGAAAAAAAAAAAACAACAGATCATAAGTCTTAATTTGCCAAAGACTAAAGGCTCAAATAAGGGTCCGAACTTTCATAAAAATCTCAAATAAAGACACCAAAACACAATTTCAACAAATTAAAGTACATATTTAGTAGATTATGACATATTGTGCAAGATATTAGCTAATACTAGTGTGTGAGATGTATATAAATTAAAAAGCACGGAAAAATTTTGTATCATACTACGTTTATTGAATTTATTTGGATTAAAATGTTTTGATTTTTAATTAATTTAATAACACCATTTTTCTATCAAAATTGATCTGTAGACATGACAAACATTGAAATGGGCTACACAATAGGAGGTAGTCCTCTCCTTTCCCATAATCCCACCCCGCTCATCCCAGGATTCAAACTCGAGACCTCCCACAAGAAGTTCCAAGCTTTAACCACTGGGCTGTCCTCTTGGGGACTTCAATTTTTAAATGTTAATAAAAAGATTAAACTAACACTAACATGTATAAGGTAATAAGAATTTCATAGTGTGATTAACAAAATTTCATTAGGAGCCAGTGGTTACTAATATCAATATATCATATGGAGGTTATCAACATATCATAGTATTGATTATCAAAATTTCATTGGGAAGTTATCAAAATTCCAAGGTCTTCAAAATTCCTTAGGGAGGTTAACAAAATTTAATAAGAATGTTGAAAAAAATTTATAAAAAGATTTTTCGAAATTGCATAGTATCATTATTGAAATTTCATAGGAAGGTTATCAAAATTTCATAATGAAATCATAAAAAATAGGGTAATGATCATAATTTAATAGAGAGGATATCATAATTTCATATGAATATTTTATTTAAACACGTTGAGTCACGTGCAAGGCATGTGTAAACTAAAACTGGTAAATTAAAAAGCACGGAAAAAATTTGTATCATACTACGTTTATTGAATTTATTTGGATTAAAATGTTTTTATTTTTAATTAATTTAATAACACCATTTTTCTATCAAAATTGATCTGTAGACATGACAAACATTGGTTTTCATCTGAGGAGAACCTAATTTGTAAAAATTTACTTAATGTGTCTTCTAATTTGTTGAAATTGTATTTTAAGGCTCTTATTTGAGTTTTTATGAAAGTTCGGACCTTTATTTGAGATTACAGCGTTTGCCAAATAAACCGCTCAAAGATCATCAATTTTTTTCTTTTGGCCAGAAAGATCACCAAATTGGCAATCTTGTTTTATCTAGTAGGGCGTACTTCACGTGTACTTCACAGGGCTTTGTCTCTTGCTTGCAAGTTGATGCTTGGAACAACATTTAATAGTACTTCATCACGGAAAAAACGAACCGGAAAGAAAAATCTAATTTGTTTGGTCCATTTGATCTCAAAAAAAATTGTTTGGTCCATTTCAAAAGAATTCTGGTTTCCATAACATAGCTTGTCCTTTGAGAAGTTGTTTGGTTCTGTTTTATAAAGTTTTCTTCTCCCAGCGTCTCTTCAATTTACTAGTAGGTCACTTGTACCGTTGTATGTAACATTATTCCCCTGGAAATGGTGGGGCTGCAACTTGTAAACTTTCCACTCTGTTAAAAATGTCTTTGTCATTGAGAAACAAGTTGAAAGACAAGATCATGTGATCCTTCAAAATGTTTATGTCTCAGACAAAATCCACCTAAATGCTTTCTTCACCACTCATCTCTTATTTTCCTGCAAAAGCCCTTTGATCTATATATACCCATCATGATTATTTTACACCGCCAATCCTCAAGTCATCACAATTCTCTTTCTAGCAATTCCAAGTTTCTCTTGTAATCCTAATCATCTTCTAAAAGCAATAATATTAAGCAAAAGCCAATGGCTATTCGTTTGCCTAGTATTATGCATGCCAAGCAGATTCTCCGAAGATCAAATTCAAACCGAAATCCGAATCAATCAACATCTTCCGATGTTCCCAAGGGCTACATTGCGGTTTACGTTGGAGAGGGTGAGATGAAGAGATTTGTAATCCCGATATCGTTCCTGAATCAGCCTTGTTTCCAAGAACTGTTATGTATGGCAGAGGAAGAATATGGGTTTGAACATCCCATGGGTGGTCTCACAATCCCCTGCTCAGAAGACGATTTCATTGAACGTACTTCTCACCTTGGTGGATTTTGATTGGCTTTGAGGCCACAATTTTGTTCCTAGTGTACATATATATATATATATACTTTTCTTTTCCTTACAGAAGATGAGATGAAATTTTGTACTCAAAGAACACAGATCCCGATGTCAATGGTTCTGTCACTTTCTGAATCAATTGTAAATTTCAGAATTTAATTCAATTGACTTTGCTTTGACATTTTATATTTCCAGAATTTGGATTCAAAACATGTCTGTTGCATACTTGCATATTGCTGTTTACAATTTAGACTTTGATTTCACAAGATGGTAAACAATATTAACCAGGGCTGAAACTCAAAATACCAACAGCTATTCTCTTGATAATTCTTGATCAATTTCTTAATCTGATGGTGCAGATTATGCAAATGTCCATGACACTATCTCAAATTTTGCCTGCAGCTTGACAGTTTCCAACTTTCAACTAGCATGCATATCAGAATCATCAGATAAAACAACTAGAGGTAGGAACCCGGTGCTATTTTCTTTTGGTGATATATTTGCCTTAGCTATCCAATTAGAGTGATCATGAGCTCGACACTACCTCAAACTTGGAAGAACTTCATTTTTCACCAGAAAATGAAGTGATTTATAGCCTTTGGCCATTATATAATTTGAAGCCACAGAAGTGTAACAGGATTATTAATTGAAATAAATTTACTGATAAGAATAGTAATGTCCGAATCATTAATCAGAGTTGGACTTAGTTATCAGACTGTCAAAGTTAATTTCCTATATTATTGTAAGGTTTTCTTGGCATAGCACTCCTGCTTGTTGGACAAATCAATCTTTAATTTGGCTCTGTACTCTACTCCACTGAGACCCATTCCCAATCAGAAGTTTGGGTGATCAAATTATACAAGGTCTTTTGAACTTGAATGAGATAGATTTAACATTTAAGCGAAGATTGATTAATACTTCTGAAATGGGACAACCGGATAATTGCTAGTCAGTCAAGTATACCAGGAAATTGGTATGTTCATCACATTCCAATTGCTTGATTTGGTTTCTTGAAATTGTTCCATTGTACATATGACAGTACGAGTATTCATGTTTTTTTCTTCCTGTGAGATTACTTTCATTGCAAAGCACTACTGATCAGTATGTTGCTTGTCTGAAAATTTATCATGTAAGGAGCTACTGTCTCAAGAATGTCTACAATTTGAGGTCATGAAACGTTTCCATCTGCTGCACACATTGAGTATCAAAGTAGATCACAGCAATCTTTATCTGGCCATCCATTGGCTTAGCTTCAAAGTTGTAGGGTATGTTGTTTTTAATCAAGCAGACACAGCATATACTTTGGCAGATTTCATTGTTTGTTAATTAGTTGGAAGACAGAACCATGTGAAGCCTATATGAACAATACCCCTGAAGCAGAAACAAGTAAATAATATCAGCAACTTCCACAGTCCCACTCGGTCCAAATTTTGTGAGGATTTCTATATGCCATGTCTTATATATATGGCCACATATTTGCAATTACAATTCACTCATATCTTCACATTTTATCGATAGCAATTCCTTCGTTTCGAATAACTCAGAGTTTTAGAAGAATCCCTACAAGTTCTTTTTCTAAACTACAGAAACCATGGGTGTTCGTTTGCCTGGTGCTTTTCTTGCTAAGAAAATGATCCACAGGTCAAGTTCAAGTGCAAATAATAAGGCATCTTCAGAAGTACCAAAAGGCTTCGTTGCAGTTTATGTTGGAGAGACTCAGATGAAAAGATTTTTAGTTCCAATTTCCTACTTGAACCATCCTTCATTTCAAGCCTTGCTTAGCCAAGCTGAAGAGGAATTTGGTTTCAATCATCCAATGGGTGGTTTGACCATTCCATGTGAGGAAGAAACCTTCATTGGTGTCCTTTCTCATCTGAACATGTCATAAGAGAGGACATTTGGCATCAAAATCAATTTTGTTCAGAAAGAAGACTTTAGTTTAGGTCTAATTTTTGTTCCTAATAGAATGGAACTGATCTGACAACAATGAGAAGTTATGATCAAACTTAGCTTCTTCTTTTTTTTCCTCCTTGGAGCAGCCATTAGTGTAAATATTATGATGGCTATCTCCAGGAACACTGTATTCTATAGAATTGGTTAATTCCAGAATCATTGTATATGTTCTGCTTTTTACTGTCAACAAATTCTGAGGCAGGTCTCATAAACTTATTCACCACTCTTTCTGATTTTGTTATCTTTGATTGTCAATCAATTATGTATATAGTACTTCAAATATCAAGAATTACAGTTCATCTCCAAATTTATCCCATATAGAAAAATGCAAAAAGGAAGAGGTCTACTTATAAATTTGCATTTAAATCTCTGCTTCAAAACCAGACAAAGCCTAGATTCTCATTTCCATAACCAGCACAAAAATATGTTTGAAAATACCAACTAAAGCAATTTGGTAGGCTTAGATTAACAAAACTTTCCTTTCTTCCAATAAAATCAAGCAGTTAATATTTACTTAACATAACTTGGTAAGAAAAGGGTCTATATGGGCATTTTTCACAGAAGGGTCCTTGTAATTGTGAGAAATAATATGTGCTAGAAACTTTATCTGACCATCATTTTCCTCTATCCTCTGCTTTGTGCTATTTTTTTTATGCCAAGGATACTGATAATTAACATTTATGGAATTTGGACTATGCTGACAAAGACTGGTAGCAGAACATACTTCACAGGCTAGCATTTGTCTTCAAATTAGTTCAAACAACAAACAAACATATACCGGAGAATTCGGCTGAAGGCGCTAGTGGTTTTTGTCACCATCTATTTAAAACTCATTTCCAAATGGAGTAGGGACATTGAGTCTTGGTTGATCATCCAAAATGCCTAGCTATTCATGTGTTTGAAAATACATACATTCTCAAACACCACTACTTCTTTGATGATGAATTGGAAGACAGAACCATGTGAACTTTCAGCTGCTTATGTCTCTTCTTAAATGCTTGTATAGTAATGCCAAGATTTCAGCAAATTTTCTATTTTCATAGCCATCTATATATACATACTTCACATCCAGACCCAAATCATCAAGTCCTCACATTCTCCACTAGAAAATTTTTTCCTTTCTCCTCCCAAGTTTTTGCTCTTAATCATCTTCCAAAAGGAAAAAAGAACAAAATTCAGAAAGCCATGGCTATCAGAATTCCAGGTGTTATGCATGCTAAGCAAATTTTACGCCAATCAAAATATTTCTCAACATCTAACAGTGTTCCAAAAGGCTACTGCACCGTTTATGTTGGAGAAAGCCAGAAGAAGCGGTTTGTAATTCCTATATCTTTTTTGAATCAGCCTTCATTTCAAGAATTGCTGCACAAGGCTGAGGAAGAATTCGGGTTTGATCACCCGATGGGCGGTCTCACAATTCCCTGCAGAGAAGAAATTTTCATTAATCTTACTTCCAGATTGGGTGGATTATGAATTTTTTATGTTGGAGACAACTTTGTATATTAATGTACATTTTCCCTTTCTTTTGACACAAGAAAGATGAAGGTGGAAAATGTCCACCTAATATAAAGAGTAGGAGCAGCTAACTGATGTTTACAGTTTTTCTCACTTTTCAGTGAGTTGTAACATTGAAAAGAACATTGTTCAATTAATCAAATTTTTTTCTCATTTACATGCAAAATTTCCTTGAACCTACTTCCATTTCCCTTAATTTAGATCATTATTTACAACGTATAATACAGAAATCTCATATCTACTCTTAATTTTAAGGTCTTTTTGCTCTTAGTTCCAATATAATACAAATCCTGCTCTTAGATCATAATTATTTGCATACAGAAACTTCCATTTCCCTTAATTCAGATCATTATTTAGCTTTGTCTTAATTAATCGCATGATAATACACTTAGAGATAGATAATATATCAATCATCAAAAAGAACAATTCATCAGTTAACTTTAAGTCTTGTACACAATTAACTTTAAGTTCTTTGTATATGAATGCAGAGCAGATAGCAGTAGCAGATTATTTATCTGTCAATTTTCCATGGGTTGGATACAGGTATAGAAGTGAAATTTTTTGTTCCCAACATCATTTGAAGTGACAGAATATCAATAATATTCACATTACATATGTCAAATCTTAGGAGTTAAGGCCAAGGTAGATCTTACAATACATACTTTTACTGTTTATCTTAAATGGATAACCTTATCTTCTTCAACAAAACTTTCATATTATATTTCATATTGTCCTGTTTAAGCTACTAGGGTTATCACATCAATTCATTTCTTGGTTGCTTCCATGTTGAATCAAAAATTATTTTATATATCCAGTTGTGCAGCTTATCCTAATTCTTAATCTTTTTTTTTTCAGCTTTCCTTATCCAATCAGTCTAATCTACTGTATCCAACATCTTGCTTGTTCATCTTTCCTTCATGTCCAAAACATGTTCTAGCCAAGCCCTTATGAACTCCATTTATTTAAAATTTAGGCACCCAACTGCCCATTTCCCATTTTTTCTTCTTTTTTCTCTTTTTCTAAATTGTAGGCCAGGCAAGAATTTGTTAAATGGAAACAAGATTATTAATACTCAGCACCTAATCTTTTTATGAATATATATAATTTGCTAAGCAGAACCATAAAAGAAATTTCCTGCTGCTTTTCTCTTGCTGCAGCCTTGAGCCAATTAATGAGAATGCTTGTGGTTTTCATGGACCTTGACCCCATTGTCCACCAATGTTTTGGCCTTAAGTACTAAATTAGTCCTTGCCTAGCAGCCTCAGACTCTCAAACATGTCGGTCCATTATTTCTGCATTTACATCTATATCTAATTCTCATGAATTAATTTCATTTTTCGTTCGTTCTTCGTCTACATCAAATATCTAACCATCCTTTTCCAATCTTTTGCTCTTGCCCTTGGTTGGTTTTATTACATAAATTGTAGGGAACATTGTTTGTCAACAACCATAACATAATTGTTTTCAGCTCATATTTTGAACTTTGAAGACAAGGCCATGTGACACCTCTCTTAAGCCACATATTCCCACTCATTTCCTGATTTTTTGTATAGATTTTTCAATTACTACCATTCTTCTATATATATCCCACATATTCTGATCACAAATCACATCAAAACTCAAGTCTTCACATTAAGAAATCTCAAAAGCCTCTCAAAAACTCAAGTCTTCATAGCTTTTTTCGTCTCAAGAAAAAGATATGGCAATTCGTGTTCCTGGTGTTTTTGCTGCTAAGCAAATTCTTCGTCGCTCCTCTATGACATCAAACAAAAAAGCTTCAGATGTACCAAAAGGCTTCTTTGCAGTTTATGTTGGAGAATCTGAATTGAAGAGATTTGTTGTTCCTCTATCATTCCTTAACCATCCTTTGTTCCAAGATTTGCTAAGCATGGCTGAAGAAGAATTTGGTTTTAATCATCCAATGGGTGGTTTGACAATTCCCTGCCATGAAGATATGTTCATTGATATAACTTCTCGCTTGGATAGATCATAGAAGGAAGGCAAAGTTTTTTTTCTTTCTTTTTTGTATACAAGAAACATACAATTCGGATGTATATAAATATCTTTTTCCTCTGTTTTTTAGGCCAAAATGGCTTTTTTGAAGGGGAAAAATGGTTCAAAAATGAGTGGAAAGAAATAGAAATTGTTCTTTTATACTACATAATCTTCTCAATTTACTTTTGATGCCATATTTTGTTAAGCAAATTGTTTCCATCTTTTGCATTTTACTTCACAAATCAATCATTTACATCAACTAGAGAAATCAAATTAAGGACACTTCATAGACAAATACTGATTATTTTCCTCTTAGTTAAACATCATTTCAGTTGTTATGGTTATGAATATTGCCAAATATATATACCAAAGAAAAATGAAAGCAAATTCCCACAAGAAAGTAGCAAAAAGAAACATTTCTGTGAAAAACACAATTTTCTTACAATAACAATGGAGATGACATCACTAGAATCAGATCATAGGAAAGTAAGTACATGTATTTCCTTGAATCCCATTTTAGATCAGATATGAACTAAAAGAGGGGTTCCAAATCTTAAAGACAAGTGGACAGGAAAAGAAAAATTATTCAAGAGAAGAGCTGGTAGATTAGACAGATTAGTTCAGAAACAGATCAAGGAAAACTATCTGATTTTCCTCTGGTTTTTTAGTCATTCTCCCTTTGTTTATTACTACTTAGAATTATCACTGCATTCATTACTTTTGGTAACTTTCCTGTTAAATCATTACATCTCATCATGCAGCTTACCACTCTTCATGTCTAAGGCATGTTTCCAATCCAAAGTTGAAAATCATCATTTATATATTAATATTAAAATTTAAGGAAGAAAAAAAATGTCTGTCAACTCATACAATACAGTTTCAGTCACTAATTATCTTTCTGCATAATTTGAAGACAAAACCACATGGCAAGACAACCTCACGAACCCTGCCATGGCTGCTCACTCCTCACTACAACTGGTGTCTTTGATTTGCATTGCAAAATGACAGTCAAACTGATTTATTTCTTCACCAATTTGTTCAAGACAACTGCAAGTCTGCAACCAAGAACCAACACATACTTCACCATATTTCCAAAACTCTTACATATGCATTTGTATTGTCTCAAGCATGTCCCTTATTAAAAGGTTAATCATTTCTTTCAATAAAGATGTAATAAAAAAAAAGTCTAACTGTTCTTTTCCCTTCATTTATATATCTCTACATCAAGTATCTCTAACTGTCCCCTTTAAATCTTTTCCTGGTCCTGGATTGCTTGCTTTTCCAAGTTGTAGGGCACATTATTTGTCAACAGAAAACAGTATGGAATTTTAGCCCTTAATATTGTGGAAGCATTGGAAGACAAGGCCATGTGACACCCTCAAGAGCAATGTCCCAAGCAATTGTTTCATAGCCACTCACTCAAAGATTTCAAAGGATTTTCATTTATCATTCTTCTCTATATATACACCAACATATTTTGGTCACAAACCACAACCAAAACTCAAGTCTTTCAAATTACTAAACTCAAAGCCTTTCTTTCCCTCACAAACAAACTTCTTCATACCTTTCAAAAGAAAAAAACACAATGGCAATTCGTCTTCCTAGTGCTGCTAAGAATATCCTCCGCCGCTCTGCTTCTGGAAACAGGAGATCTTCAATATCTTCTGATGTGCCAAAAGGGTTCTTTCCAGTTTATGTTGGAGAATCAGAACCAAAGAGATTCTTGGTTCCTCTATCCTACTTGAACCAACCATTGTTTCAAGATTTGCTGAGCAAAGCTGAAGAAGAGTTTGGGTTTGATCATCCTATGGGAGGCTTAACAATTCCATGCCATGAAGATGAATTCTTGGATGTTACTTCTCGCTTGAACTGATCAAGAAAGAATCCTAACTAACTCATTTTTGTACATCAATTCAAAGCTAATTCAATGTGAATATTTTTCCCTCTTTTTTTTCAAAGCCATAGGCTTTTGTCAAGAGGAAGAAAATGTTCCCTTTTACATAATGGATACATCATTTACTCTTTTTTGCTTCAATCTTGTTGCTATCTTTATCTTATGCTTATCCTTGAATTATACTCTTCAATTTTTTTTTGGCAGAACACTCTTCAATTTTTATGAAGGGGAAATCCCATTCTAACTGTCAAAACGGCTATGATTGTTTAAATGACAAAACTACCCTCTTGGAAGAAGAAAATGCAGTTGGAAGAACTCCATAGACCATAATCATTTTTTCTTACAGGCTTACAGTTTTAATGAGCTCTGAGTCCATCATCAAATGTTTGCAAAATTTATCTCGAGCAAAGAATCTAATAGCTACAGAAATCCTTCATGCTGACTTGCTTAAAAAAGGCTTGCTTTTGGTCTCTCCCAATTTCCAAAGCAATCTAATTTTCACATATGCCACATGCCTTGACAAAAATGCCAAGCTTGATATCTTAACCAATTGCTTTAAATCCATAAACCCCCAAAACCCATCATTCTTTAACGTAATTATATCTGATTTTACCAAAAATGGGTTTCCTTTCTTTGCAGTAAAAGCCTTTTCTTTCATGCACTTCAATGGCATTGCTTTGGATACTTATGCTTTATGTAGTTCCTTAACAGCTTCAACCTCATTGAAAAATGTTGGATTTGGTAGGCAAATTCATACCCACGTGACAAAATCTGGTTGGCTTTCGAGTGTCTTCGTGGGCAGTGCTCTTGTTGATTTGTATGCAAAATTGTCACTTGTTTCTGATGCAGCTGGGTTGTTTGATGAAATTCCTGTGAAGAACTCTGTTTGTGCAAATGCGCTTTTATCAGGGTTTTGTGAGGCTAAAATGTGGGTTGAGGGCCTTGAACTAGTTAGGAAGATGCCTGAATTGAATTTGGATTATGATCATTTTACATTATCGACCATTTTGCGTGCATGTGCAGGACTTCCTGCTATTGGACTGGGGAGGCAAGTGCATGGTTATTTGATCCGTAAAGTTTATAACTTGGGGGATGATGTGTTTTTGCAAAGTTCATTAATCGAGATGTATGGAAAGTGTGGGTTTGTGCTGAAGGCTTTGCAAGTTTTCAATCTGGGAGGGGAGAAAAGGAGGGATGTTGTTCTGTGGACTTCAATGCTTGGTGTGTATGGAAGACATGGGCACTTTGAAGAAGTGATTTTGTTATTCAATGAGATGCTGAAGGAGGGGATCCACCCAGATGAGGTGGCCTTTTTGACAGTCATCTCGGCTTGTGGTCATACTGGTCAAATAAGACTAGGTCTGGAGCATTTTGGTTCCATGACTTGCACTTACAAGTTGATTCCTGGTGCCGAGCATTATAGCTGTGTGGTTGATTTGCTATGTAGGGCTGGTGAGTTGGAGAAGGCGTCGAAATTGGTTAATGAGATGCTCCAGAAAGGCCACGGCAATGGCAGTAGTACCCTGTGGGGAGCTTTGCTTAGTGCTTGCTGTGATCATGAAAATGTTGAGTTGGGTAAGTTTGCTGCTCAAAAAGCACTTGAGTTGGAACCCCAGAATGTTGGAATTTATGTTCTGCTATCTAATTTATATGCTAAATTTGGAATGTGGGATGAAATTGGCCAGTTAAGGGAGTTGATGAAACAAAGAGGATTAAAGAAGGATGTTGCATTTAGTTGGACTGAAGGCACTAGTTGACTCATGACTGTTAGCAGAAACTAATTCTCAAAAGGAAACATATATATAAGGATGACAAACAGTTTTATTTGACTGAATAATGAGATTTCTGAAGCATACAGTTTACCAAATTGATCAAGACTCAGATTCTGTATGTTTCATCCTTGTGATCTGTCTGATAATTCTTGAAATGTCAATATAAAAAACAGTTGCATATGAATGTGCATTACTGTTTCTGCATTGAAGAGCTTTGGAGTTGACTATGAATGTGCATTACTGTTTCTGCATTGAAGTTTGAACTCTACTGCTTTCTTTTTTCCAGAAATTCTAAAATGTTGCAAATGCTGAGGGCAAATACTCTTTCTTTTTTTCGTCTTTTGTGGAGAGATGCTCAGGGGAGACTTTTGGTCCTACAAAATTAACGGTAAAAGGAACCGTTATGGTCCGTATGGATCAAGTGTTATAGGCTTTGCTGAAACCGGCCAATACTAGAGCCCAAAACATTAAAAATAAGGGTATTTTAGTCATTTACGGTGACATGTCGTCCCATGATTGGCTGATAGCATGACAGTTATGAAAACCTATCTTACGCGATAAACTCAAATTACCCTGCAAACCAGAGAGTTGAGACCCTGAAATGCAGGGGAGAGAAAAACCCTAATTTTATTGGAATTGAGCCCTGATTACTTACAAAGTTTGTTTCTAAAAGGGAATGCTAAATAGTTCAAAGCGCGGTCCAGATCAGCCGGAAATCAGCGGGCCTGCAGCCAAAACACAGCGCACCAAAATGGGTAAACCCGAAGACAGTGAAAAGAAGGTAACTTTGCGAAGTTTCAATTCTAATTTGGGCGATTACCCATTTCTCAAATCACCTAATTGATGTTTTTCCAGAAATCTAAATGGTTTTTCGTTTCTTTTTCTTTTATACATCTCAAAGCAGATTTTTTATAGAACTCTGTTTCAGAATTGCTCTGCTTCAGCTATTTAAGTGGTGTTTAATAGAATTTTGTAGCTAGAATTAGTCTTCATTTTAAAAACTTTTTTCCCATTGTTTTGTTAGTAATCATAATAGTGCTATCTTTAAAAAGACTAGTTTTTGAACCCGAATGCATTGTAAAACTATGCAGTATAATGCAGAGTTCATTTTTGTATATTTTGTTGCATAATTTTGGTGATTCTTGTGCAGAAGAAGCTAAAAGATGTTGAAATAAGTGTTCCTATTGTATACGGTAACGCTGCATTTTGGCTTGGTAAAAAGGCAAGCGAGTGAGTATTTGCATAACACATAAATCATTGGTACTTCAGTTTGCTTCTTTGCTTTTGTAATGTATAAGTTGCAGGAAATATGCTTTTTTCATGTTTTTAAATGCTTGATTCAGGTATCAATCTCATAAATGGACCGTCTATGTTCGTGGGGCAACTAATGAAGACCTTGGTGTGGTGGTAAAGCGGGCTGTTTTTCAGTTGCATTCCAGTTTCAATAACCCCACGAGAGTTGTGGAGTCAGCTCCATTTGAGTTATCAGAATCAGGATGGGGTGAATTTGAGATTGCCATTACGCTTTACTTCCACAGTGATGTTTGTGAGAAGCCCTTGAACCTGTGAGTAGCTTTGCCTGTTAAATCTGATCTTAATTTTATCTATGTGTTTCATAAATTTAGCCTAATAAGGTCATTGTTGAATTAAATGTGTAGGAGAAGAGTGATACACTAATGTTGCAATTGAAACAACTTACTACTTGGTTTAGCCTTTGATGTTCTCACCACATCTGTTTCATGTTTCACTGTGCAATAAATGTGTCTTGATTGGTAAACAAAGTATACAAACAAATGAAATTTATTGTTATTGTAATAGATATAACCTCAAGATATATGAATTACTTTATTTGTGGTTTTCCCAAATGTTTAATATCATTGAGTTCCTTAAAGAATTTGATTGGTATCATAGTGAAATATAGAAATAGTTTACAAAAAAATGTTGTGACTATGACCAATCAAATGTTGGATTCCTAATGCTTTATATATCTATTCTCAAACTGAAGATACTTTGTAATTACCTTACTCAACCCTCACAATCAGAATTAGGTATCAATTACTTTATTGGGAGAAAACCAAAAATTTAAATGCTTCAAAATCAAATATTGATGTTCAAATCTGTTCTCAGATATCACCATTTGAAGTTATATCCAGAAGACGAATCTGGGCCTATGTCAACTAAGAAACCAGTTGTTGTGGAATTATATGATGAGATTGTGCTCACAGAACCATCAGAGAGTTTTTTAGCTCGTGTGCAAAATCATCCAGCAGTAAGCTTCCCCAGATTACCAGCTGGTTTTACTCTACCTCCACCAGGTATATTCCCAAGCTTTATTCTTGCAAAACTTTCTTCTTATCGTACTTTTGATGAATGAGCATACTTTTAAATTGCTTGCAGGACCATTCGAAGATGAAAATAAAAGTAAGAGAGGTGACACTAAAGACCACCCCCTAAGCCAGTGGTTCTTGAATTTCTCAGAAGCAGATGAGCTATTACAACTTGCTGCTGCTCGTCAGCAGGTAAGCAACAATGGTTTTTGCTTTGCATCCCATAACTAACTGTTCAAGTATGGTTTCCTGGAGCGCTTTCTAATAATGTAAATATGTAATTGAACTGGACAATTCCTTTAGCTTTGGATAGATATCTCATCTTCACATTTGAGTGTAAGGAATAATTAGTAAAAGTGCTGGAAAATGTTAAGACTCTGAGAGATAGTTATTTAACTTAAACTGAATCAGAGGAGTTGCTAAAGCCGAGTGAGGCATTAAATATTTAAATTAAACTGCAAAACGGACCCTCTTGAAATGAGACAATTGGGTGGTTTTGCTGATGGTCTGAATTCCATATTATTATTGTTTGGTAAAGTTGCTTTTCATCATGGCGACTTCTTCCCAAAATTCAAATGCATTGTTTCTAATTAACATATTTGAATCGAAATGAAGTTTCTGCTTGATGGTATAAACTTATATGGGTGAGGGCTTTGTCTAACTCTCTCTTATGCTTAAAATGTTTCTGTTAGTATGAAAGAGAGAGAGATACAAGTTGAATTGTATGGTTTCTTACCTTTCACTGTTAGCAACCCTATAATGCCCAAAGCTAACTTCTTTCAACAATTCTAGAATTATTAGGAACTCGTTCCTTACAATTCTAGCATTAAGTTCTCACTCATGTTTTTTCTGGTGCATCGCTTTCTTACTGTTACACATTAACTAATTACTCGTACCAGTTTCTTTAACCTAGCCATTGTATTGCTGAGATTGATTGAATTTTAGGCCCATTATTTTGCACTTTGTAGATGCGTTGCATAATAATTAAGCATCTATTACTTTCTTAAGCATCCACATTCATACTTTGTTATCTCTTGAACTTGTTTGCCGACATTTTTATCAAAATGGATTGTTTCATTATTACACAGAGATGTCAACAAATTCAAATATGTTGACATTTTTAATCATGATATGTAGGTACAAGCTCATATTGCTAAGCTCAGACGACAGATCAACGTGATTGACGGGCAGAATCAACAGTTCAAACCTTCCTCTGACCAGTGAATTTATTCGCAAAATATGAGACTTTCAGTTCCAGTTCAATCTGGTTTTGCGGCAAAGGAACATGATAGCATAGTAATGTAACTGTGATACGTATTTTCTAGACTACTCAGGGTCTTGTCTCTTTCATTTTTGTTCTGTTCATGACTTTGGAGCTATGTACTAATAAACAAAAGGCAATAGGAATATGTATTGTTTCTTTCTTACATAGAAGGTAAATCCATTAATTGGAAACAAACATAGATTCTACTGACTGCTCTCAAAATCTCTGGAGATTTATAGGTACATTTTGCCTGGAAGTAAAAACACAGGAAATCATAACTAGTGTTGAAGTAGTGAGGATGGTTTTGTATTTTCTGCAGCTTCTAACTAACATGTGCTGCTACAGTTCACTATCATTCTAGGAGGGCTAATGACAATAATTTAGTCTATGATAATAATACTATTATTTCAGTAGCATTCATCCTGTATTTGATTGGTTACTTTGAACTAAATATTTACTTTGAAGTTGGTTTACAGTTTACTTTTGACATGGTAGAATTTTGCAGCCAAAACTTGTATCATTATCGATTATTGCAGAGTCCATACGACCTACTTATTGGAGTGTCCCTCGACGAATTATACAACAGATTTCAAGATTTTAATAAAGCAGAGGGCCATCCCTTCCTCCCCCCAGGTACATAAACCAGTCCTTTTGATCCTCTTAGTGTAAGGTTGTTAATGGTAATGGGGTCATCAACTCTGGCATATATATGGGTCCTGTCTGTGCTGTCAGTGTCATTTCAATATAATTCCATTGTCATTATCATCTTGCTTTTTCACAATACCAGGTACAGCCCTTTTATGGTTCCTTAAGTCTTAACTCAAAACTCTTCTTAATTTTGTTATTAGTGGGTCCTCCAAACCTAGCAATATTCATGGCAGACCTTCCTTAGCTTCTCATATTCAAGGTGCTAATCAATTTACTAAGCATTTACTGATGTTTGTTCCATTGTCGACCCTCCTTTAAGCTGTTATGATAAACTTCCTTAATTATAAGCCCTACCTGATTGATTATCTCACTTTCCATCTTTTAAGAACTTTGTTAATATACCTAACAAATATGTTCCCACACATGAGCTTAAATGACCCAAATTTATTTTCTTATACTTGCTTGTCACAATCTTGTACCTGTAGCAGTACTTCATAAAAGACTGAGGTTTAGGATTCAAGTTTAGGTACAAAAGATAAGGTAGAAAAATATGAAACATTTACTTTAATCTGTTGAGAAACCAAGAAATGATGAAACAATTTATATATCCATTAATCTATTCCCAAAGTAAACATGATTCTTAACTGAACCGTTTGGTTCTGTCAATAAATACTTGGAATGGGTAGTGATGTACGTTACAACTACTATCAACTATTAAAGTTTGTATCATTTCAGTCACACACACAAGGGATAGAAGAAAGGACAAAAAATGAGTTACACAATTTGCTAGGAAGAAATGATAAAAGATTCCAAGAGGGTAGTTTACAGTTTTTGAGAGATGGTTGGTTGCATTGGGTTAAAAACTGTTGTGCTTTTGCTTGCGGTTTGAAAGTAGTTGGAATGATCTCACGGCAGGTCCTTACTATGTTGTCCTTTTTACAGGAAAGCTTTGGGAGAAGGAGAGGGGGGGCAAGAGTAACATGGCCTTCATGTGCTAAACAAAAGGCAAGTCTTTTTCAAAGATATATAAAGGAAAGGAAAAAAAATAGAAATATTTTGCCTATATGCTATATCTCCTGGTTCAACAATGGGCACCGTATTTCGGTGATGAAAAAATAAAAATGGTGGGCCTTCTTCGTCTCCTGTTTTTTTCATCCATTTCTCGCAGCCAATCTCATTCACAGAACATGCAAGGATTGTCTTTCATGGATGGTGACCTTTTGGGGTAATTTGTTTGCTGTTATCTTTCCCTTGATTAATTTACCCGTAAATCATGCATTAACATTCTCTCAAATGAAACCATTAATGCCCACTTTAGGCCTAATTTTCTTTCATTTGATCAACTCTATGGAATGAGATTATGGGTACAAATTAGTGGAATTCCAGTTGGCCTCTTTAAACCAAGAAATGTAGCTATGTTTATGTTGTGTCATGAAAATTCATGGGGGTCTAGAGAGGTTGAGGCAAAACAAAAAGAGAAGACATGAAAAATGCAGGACATTGCCGTATCAGGACATTAAAATATAGGTCTTTTTGGATCATCTCCTTTTTCTGAGCCTTAGAACATGGAGTGATATATCAACTTTTTTGAAATGGAACCAGGCCAGGTCTATGTAGGAAGATATCAGTGGTGTAGATTTGAAATAGAATTATGTCTCTCCCAACTATATAATATATAATCTATTTGGTGGTGGAAATTTCATTTGGACCACACATGAAAGCAAAACTCATCTGTCCTTGGGGACATTCTTTCCCAATATCTCAAAAACTGCTGTAATGGATATGAATTGCCAAAGTGGAAAAAGTATAGTATATATGAATTTCTTTTCCAGATTTATTTTGTACCCACAATCCATCCTTGCATTGTGGATCACCTTGTATTGAGAGGCAATAAGTTTGATTATGACTACTCAGCTGCAGAATCTGGTTTCTCCAAACCAAATATCCCCAGCTAAAGTTTTTCTCATTCTCTCTTTTGATCAAACAAATTAGAGAAGGAAATACCGGTTTACGACTAATCCTATTCGAATCAGAACAGCTCATTATGAGGTAAAGCTCTCCCGACTAATCTTATTCGAATCAGAACAGCTCATTATGAGGTCAAGCTCTCCCGTCTAACCCGAGACCTTACTTAAAAGAATACCGAAGTCTTCAACTAACCAATCCAACTGCTAGGTCAAGAATTTGGTTTCTCCATTTTGTTGGTTTTTGAGTTGAGCAAAATTTAAGAGAGTAATAAATAATAGCAGAATGGGGCAGATATTAGGAGAGAGTGTAATGGTATTCAATATTCATGCCCTGAAGCTGTGTCCGAATTTGCATTTTCTGATGAAATAATATGACTAACTGAACTGACCATGTAAGAACAAAAGCAACTGAGGTCAAAACCTGCAAATCTAGCAGTAAAAACCACATGGGTTTCTGCAAATTTTTGTTTTGGATGCTACTTTTGCATGGGAGAAGGGGTTTTTTTTTTTTTTTTACTGTATATATTATCTCTCAGACTCAGACCACAGAATCACAAGCCCAACAATCAGAAAAATCCAAACCAACAAAACTGTTGTACTCTCCAGTACACTTATTATCGGTCCGTGATTTCAGGTAGAGAGAGACAGAGAGATGATGAAAAAGCTTAGTTGTAAGTTGTGATTAATTAAGCAGAATAAGACAGATTACTGATTAGGCAATAGGCATGCCTTTTGGATTCTAATTACTACTTGGTAGTTGGGAGTTAGGGTTTGAAGAAGTAATTTTAAAGTAACCTTTAAACAATTCTTTTTATTCTTTCTAAGAGATGAATCATTACAAAAAGAAAGATCAGTTAAACCAACTTAGTACGACTGCAACTTCCAACATGTGACCATAGGAGGAGAATCTAGTTTTTATTTGTGAACAGTTTTAAGCATCATTATCAAAACTTGTCTTTTAACATAATGCTCCTTTAATTTCGATAATTACAAAGGTTTATATGTTTTTACCAATGTTTGTTAATGTGTCGAGTAAAGAAATTTGATATCCATTGAACAAGATCTTATGTTCGAGTCTTAAGAATGAAAAGGGAAGAAAAAGCATCGATAAAACTCCTTCTGATTTGAAGTCTGACTCGATTCAATTTCGAATTTAGTCAAATTACAAAACAACTGATGACAAAAGAAATGTCCATGTTTTCTTTGATGACATTCATACTTATCTTTCAATTTTAGTCCAACTCCCGAATCAAAATATATTCAACTAAATCGTCTACATGATCAACACCCTATTAACATCAAAAGAAAAGAAAAATGTTGAATTTTGATCAAAATTGACTGGACCATTTACTTACTTGAACCAACAAGGTGACACGTTCAATCTAAGTCAAAAGGTGATCCAATCCGAATTCAACATTTGTGTAGACCTAAACAAAGAAAGATGCAAAAATATGACTCTTTGGCCTTTACACATTATTGAGCATTGAAATTTGGTGTTACTTACTAGAAATGCAATAGTTCCTCATGCCTTCCACAGCCATTGTGATTACACAAACATATACAAGGTGCCAAAAAGTTAGATATGTGAAATCTCCATGAAAAAACACCCAAATTGCTATTTTACTATATATATCACTAATACTCATAATTAAATAGCCAAAATGGGAAATTAAAGGTGGAAAGAAAAAGAAAACCTAAAATCCCCAAGAAAGGGAGAGGGGGGAGAGGGAGGGTCCAATTTGTCAATAGGAGGGGCAACATAGAGTAGGAAATGCAAATGGGGTTTGGCTCCCACCATGTCTTTTAACACATATAAACACATACCCCAAAACACCCGTGGTATGTCCTTTGCCCCCACACTCCCTCCCACATGGCCCCCAAATTCCAACTTCTTCATAAATAAATACCCCTTTCTCACCAAGCCCTCTTCTTCATTCACACTTCTACTACTAAACTTCACTACTTTCTCCCATTTCTCTCTTATCTTTTTTTCTTTCCTTTGCTTCAAAACCACAAAAATTAAAAACATAGAAAAATCTCGTTTCTTCTTGTGTTTTCAACACCCAACAACAAAAACAAGAAGAGACGGAAAATGGCAATTAGGAAGTCATCAAAACTGCCTCAAACCGCAGTTCTCAAGCAAATTCTCAAGAGATGTTCAAGTCTAGGTAAGAAAAATGGGTATGACGAAGATGGACTCCCTCTTGACGTACCAAAAGGTCACTTTGCCGTTTATGTTGGCGAAAATCGAAGCAGATATATTGTTCCAATCTCATTTTTGACTCACCCTGAGTTCCAATGTCTGCTCCAACGAGCTGAGGAAGAGTTTGGGTTTGACCATGATATGGGGTTGACCATTCCTTGTGAAGAAGTGGTTTTTCGTTCTCTTACATCTATGCTTAGATGAAACTTTTATTATGGAAAAATTAAGAATGGAGTAATTTGAAGTATTTGAAGGGGTTTATGCGTGAAGAAGATGATCCCAAGAGAAGGCAGCAGAGCATATAAATTATAGCTAACTTCTCTTTTTTTAACATCATTCTTCATTGTCATTTCCTTGATTGATCCCTCTTTTTTTCTTTTTTTTTTCCTTTTTGATCTATTTTGAACCCATTGATTTGGGTTTTTTATGTTTAATTAGTTACTAGGTGACTAACTTATTAGACCCAAAGAATTAATTTGTCTTTTTTCTTGGGTTAGATATAAAAAATTTTGTATAAAGCTTGTTTCCTCACAGATTTGTGGATTGTTAATTACACTACTGTGAGAGAAGTTGCAATGTTAAGCATCATATTTAACTTCACCAATCTCTTTCTTTTTATGTTCTTTTTTACTGTTTTAAATTTTTAAATTTTGTATATGTACATTTACTTGCAAATTTGGTAGATTAGAGTTATGGGTATATGGGTAAGGAAAAAACAGAAACTGGATTGTTAGTCAAATCAAGTGAAGAGCATGCAACAAGAGATAAAACATTAAAATGTGCATTCAAAGCAACATGGCTTTGTCAGAGAATGTGGGGTACGTAAGCAAGTACGGATCACAAAGGTTTATTTCATATATTTGTCCCAAACTTTGGAAATTAAAATATGATACTTAGTACCCAATAAGAATTAAGATCAATTTCCCCCCCTTTTTCCTTTCATGGTAAGTGTCTAAGGGAGTAAAATTTAATCAGAAGTTCATGGGAGAATTGGGTTTTAGATTTGTTTTGCCTTGTTTTTTAAGTTTTAACTTCATTTTTGTTTTTCTTTTTATTCAAATTGCAACTTAACCTTGTAGATTAGTGTCAAATTGCACCTTAATTTGTATTTTAGTATCAAATAGCACCCTGCACTTTATTTTTGGACATGTCCACATGTTCAACAATATAGCCATTAATTAGTCAGGTAATAGTATGTGACTTACTTCCATCAGTAAAGGGACTGACAAGTCCAAAAAAATTAAAAATCAAAGGTGTAAAATGTTCAAAATAAAAAGTTAAGGATGCAATAGAAGTTTAAGTGCAAATTGGATATTGAGCTAAAAAAACTAGTATAATGTAAATGGAGAATGTTATGGTTCGAATCCAAAAGACTGACTCGAGATTATGATTTAGTAAATATTAGTAAAATTGAAAACTCCTTCCATTTTCTCTTAAAAAACTATAAATTCAACAATGCAAAGTGATAATAAAGCCTTGTTTGTTTATATGGCTTCATAAATATAATCAGCAAAACTGTAGTTGATGTGAGATTACATGAGCAATAATACTTTTCAGTAGGACAGAATTAATTTCCAACTTGGTTCATGTCATTCTCAAAGGTTTTATAATTTATACACATTTTTTCTCTTTCAATTTTTAAGTTTGAACCCCTCCAAGAGTGTGATTTGAAGTGTTGTGTCTGCAAATTATATAGAACCCCACTGGCTGCGCAAATGGTTTCAAATCTCAACACCAAAAAGAAAAAAGGGTGAAAACTGAAAACTCAAAGGAGCAAATTAGAAAGACAACATTTATCCATTTCATTGTCATCTTCAATTGACTATTCAGGTTTCTGCTTGCTCTTATTCATTTCTATATATTAATGCTATCTGATCTTAATCCTTTCCCAGCCATGCAATTCAGAAGCTCTCTACATGCCCTTCACCATCTGCATTTACTTGTTGTTTTGACACATAACTGATCATCATCTCTTGTCACATGACTACAAAAATATTCCACTAAATGCTTACTTACTTTTAATTTATTCCCAAATCTTCATGTTCCTTATGAAATTTAATTACCCTGTCTCTTTTTTTTAATGGCATAATAATAATATCTCTTCTGAGTTCTGAATATTCCCAAAATCATGTATTTGGACTGACTCTTCCTATTGAAATAATCAAATTAATCTTAATTGAATTCAAGTACATTTTGTTCATATTAAATAACACTTTCAAGCTATATATCAGAAGAAAAGGAAGGCATGCAGTTCAATATTCACAAGCCTAACATTTTTTTCTGTTCTTTTTTCAACAGTTAAATTAAAAGCTAACATGGGTATTTTGGGCTAAGGGAAGATGCAAAAAAAAAAAAAAAAAAAAATCATCCATGACTTACATAAATCTCCCCCCACTTTGGCATTTTTTGGATCATAAGAAAACAAACTTGCAGGCAATGCATATAAATTGCAAAATCTGCTATATCCCACTTCTCACATGCACTAAAATGATTTCTCACAAGAGTAGTATTGCAATTTGGTGGAATGAGAGAGCTTTGGGTTGGGACCATGATCAAATTGAAACCACATTGAGCCATATTTATTTATGTGATTCCTAATGCTAACTGCTTTTTTTCCCATACATGGACCAGTTAGGAATCAAAGGCATGCCTCTGGTTAGCTGGTCCTCTTTCTTTAAATGCATTATGCATTTCTTTTGCCTCTTTTCCTTATAGCCACACAACCCCCCCCCCCCCCCCCCCACTGACAACTAATTCAGCAGCTCTTTCAATATATCTATGCTTCTGCCTTCTGCTGCAACTAATTCCTATAGCCATAACATAACAAAGAATATATCTTCTTCTGCTGCTGCTAAGCCTAAAACACAAAAAATCATTTGAGAATTTCTTCCCTCTGAAAAAATATCTTTCACCCAACCCTCAATATTGCCATTATTGCTTTGGTTCTTTCTTTCATGCCCTGCCCATGCTCTCCCCTGTCTCAACCTCTCTCATGGGTCTTACTTGTCTTGATTGATAATATATTATTAATAAATTTTTAAGAGAATCTCAAATTTTATTCTTGTTTCAGATTTATTTATATAAACTTGAACTTGAACTATATATAAAAAATATAGTTAAAACAATGGAAGTTTCAAAAGTTTTTAACTACTGTACTTCTCCCGAAAGCATATATATATATATGTTCTTGCTTGATAAAAACCAGGCAAATTGCTCAGGGTTTTTCTGGTTTTCTTCAAAAACTCTTTGCCATTAGATTTGCAGAGTACTTCCCAACACAAAAACAAATGGAAAGTTAACGTGTCTTATCATGCTCATGAGTCATGACCACTTCTTTAGTTTGGTCCCCATGCATCAAACTCATAATGAAGATAAAACATATCAACTATTCTTTTTACCCTGTTTTCTTATGTTCTGTAATATGAAGAACATGATGAACTATAGTACAAAAGGAAAAAGAATAGTGTACTATATATAATTGAAATCGATAGTCTCCTTTCCAGTCTTCCCACACCATAATATTAATTTACTTAAATTAGCCAAAATCTTGATTATTAAGGATTAAAGCTAAATATAGATCACCCCATATTGAGAATAATTAAGATGGGGACAGAATTCACATGTAGCAAATAGGAGTTGGATTATTAATGGAAAAAGAGGTCATGTCTCTCACATCATCAAAAATACAGAAATATGAGTTGGAAAATTTAAATTAAATCTGCAGAGATATATATATATTCAAGTCTTCCAGTTGGATGGCATGTTTCTTCCTGCAGTTTGTCTCCAATGTCCCACCCCCACGTTCCTATCTATACGTAAATTCATGGAAGGAGCCTTTGTCAGTTCAAACGTTGCCCTTTCATTCAATTCCCTTACCCATATCAGATTTCAGAATTAATATGACTCTATAGTCTATAAGTCTCTTATAACTCAAATATTGGAATCAACCCTTTTTTCCCTGCAATTCAGAATTACTAAATATAACAACTGATAATGAATATCCCAATATTTATTAGTGTGTTTAACCATCATTTTCTTGATATATAATAATATCATTAGGTATATAATCAATATAAGCATTAATAATTCTTTCCAACATTGCATATGCTTATGGCCTAACCTAATAATCGTCTAAAAGCAAATGCTGACTTTTGATCAATATCAGCTGCAGGTTATTTTCATAAATATATATATATACCAAGTAGTTCAACGATCAAATTTAGTAAAGTTGATGATTAAACATGCCCCCCATATAGTTATTATCAAAAAAATTGCATCATTCTCAAGCATGCTTTTACACAGTAAAAGGGAAGGGCATGAATGACATGTTGATTTGTCCTGCAGAAATCCTGGGAAACATATTGACACAATTTGAAAATACAATACATTGTTCGAAAAAAATGGTATAATCCTCAAATATTTTAACTTATATGCTAAATCCCTTATATATGTCTACTTTATGCGTTTTAGCCCTTTGATAAGTTTTTATGCGATTTAGACCTTTAAACATTTTATTCTATACGATTTAGTCCTTAAATTTTGTTTTTAAAAATATTTTTATTTTCACTATGATCTAAAATACTTTTATATTAGAAATGCTATTAGAAATTCTTGAGTTGGATATATCTAGTCGAACTAATTGTAAATGAATTCCTTTAGACAATACTAAGCTATAAATATATACTTATCCAAAAAACAAAAAAGAAAACTAAGCTGTAAATATAATAACTTAATTAAAGTCACCTGCACCAAGTTAGAAAACTTATAATTATAGCTTTGACATCTAAAAAATATATGACGATTCAAAATGATTAAAATCATTCATTTGAAATGTAACTTTTTGTTTACTATATGATTCCAAGTTGGTAACATTTTCATATACACTCTTACGTACGATATGAACATTATATATCAATTTAAATTTCTGGGAATCGATGTGGATGTGGGTGGGACACATTTATAATTTTCTTATAATAATATACATATTATTTGCCTTTATGTAGCTTATGTTTTGCCACCACCAATACAGCAAAATATGTTGAATTTCAGTTGATCGATCCAGATTTATTTGTACATAATACATAATGGCCCTCTCGATCTCTTTTATTGCACAATTGTGCTATATATGTGAAGGGATAAGCATTCCCAATTCAATTATCCTCAAGAGAGATCATGATACTCAATTGGATTAACATTATTCGATCTAATCATTTTAAATTAATTTGATTAATTAATCTAATTAATTTAGAGCTGCCACGGCCCTTTCTAAGTCCTACTCATAGCCAACCAAGAAACCAGTCATCATTTTGGATGGACATATATATACCAAACAAAGTCCTATAAATTTTAAACTGTCTCTATATACACATGCTTACAAAACCTAATTAATTAAATTAATTAGAATTTTAATTGCATTGTTTTTATGGGTTTGGAATCCAATTTTGCACGATATTGATAAAAAAAAAAAAAAAAAAACTTGCAAAAGATTGGTATGTAGAGATTAATAAATACTCCATGCAAATGAAACACATAATTTGTGTTTATATATAGTTTAATGATAATTCAATGGAGTAACAATAAAAATAAAAGGGGGTTTGTTTTTGTTTTTGTTTTCGTCGTTGTTAATGTTGTTATTTTCAGATTGTACGCCGTTGTCTTTTGGTTGTAAGGAGAACCACTGGTTCAAAATACGTTGTGGGGAAGACATGTTGGGAATGGGCTCCTACCAATATTTCAAGAGATACTACGAATCGGACTGGTTGTGGGGTATTTTTTTCTTTTAAATTTCGTTATTTCATTTTCAACATTTTCTGCATGGCATCTCCACACACAATTGGAAAAGAAATAACCGATTTTAGAAAAACGATCGAAAACTTGTCTTTTCCGTCACTATATATCGTCGATTAATTTTGGTTCCTTCCTTTGTTACGTAACTTTCCTTATCTACGTCTATTGTATATATATACGTACGTATATAGTATTATATATATATACTGTGATATTATGGGCTCAATAATGCCAAAAAGATATGAGCAAATTAAGTTCATTTACAGCCATAGACATCTTAACTATACTCTATCAAATCAAAGATAAAATGTCATTTTCAGCCAAATCTATATATCTAAATTTTCAGAATTGTTTCTGTTTTTATTACTTCTATTTTTAAGGTATACCTTATATATGTACGATATTAAAGAAAATTGAAAAGTATAATAAAAGGAATATTTATTTATGGAAAAATGATTGGCTTCCCTGCATACACATAAACCAAAAATAAAAAAGTAACTCCCGTTCCTTGACCTTTAGTGACCGAAACTTGTAGAGGTCATATGTAAGGTAAGAGAGTATATAACTATATATATATATCAAACCGTCCCATCTTAAAAACAAAATTCCCTAACCCATTAACTTAACTACTTTTATTAGTCATTTGTGATATATATATTATAAATTTACCTCTTCATAAATTATACATATCCTATATACAAATTAAATCATCCACATGCATATTATTTATATATGGACAATCGATATCTAAATGAGTATATATAAATTGAGCTGCAAATTAAAGAAGAAAATGGGGTCCCCTAGCTAATTCCCTTGGTGCTTAAACGCTAGTAGTATATATATTGATGATAACTTGGTATATTATAAGGTCTCCATCTCTATCACTCAACAGCTTAATTGGATGCTTGTTTTTGAGGCTATGTGACGTATATTATTAGGGAACAATATAGTCGCCGATCATAATTTGCTTAAACTTTGCAACTAACCACGATGAGATGCTAATTAATAATGCTATTGGGATCTAAATAAACAAATCTTCTTTCTTTTTTGGCCGACATTTTTTTTAATCAAAGTTTATCATAATAAATATTTGAGAGTAGAGAAATCATAATTGAATTGATCCTAACTTTTTAAAAGGAAAAAAATTGCACCAACCACTCTAGTACTCAAATGCTCGAATTTTCAAATTTTAGTTTCTTATATAAATAAATATGCATCGATCTTATACTAAACTCTGTTAGTAAAAGAAAAAAAAATATCTCTACTAAATCATCAATAATCTATTAGTTTAAGTACGTAATTGGCATTCTCTTCAGAAAATGATTTTCGAATTCGAAACTTGTAAATGAAAAAAATTATCATTAAAAAAGTTTCATATGTGCCAATAATAAATTAACCCGACTTGTGTCATATACTAAACCATTAATAAAGTAATAGGAATTTAGATTTATACCGAAAATATAAATCTAAACAAGTTGAAGGGGGCAACATCATTTTCAAAATAGGAATATTCTTCACCACATTTGCCAAACTAGGACCCTCATCTTTTAAGTTTTAACGAGTGAATCCCAAAGGGTAAGGGACAAAATTGTCTTATTCAAATAAACAAAAGCTTTTTTTCTATGTACGAATCTGTACCGGATGGTGCCTGTCATTCTTTCCACAAATGTCGTTTTTCTGTCAGCCCATTTGCTAAAATTACCTTCCCATCACCTCTTAATTAAAACGAAGGAACGCCCAAAAGTCCAAAACTAAAGACAAAAAGTGATTTAAGTGTTAAATCACTTTAATCTAGTGGGCTGTTATGTATCTCTTTGTCCCCCACCGGTGAAAGCAGTATTATCTCCGCGTGAGGATGAGAAGCACGTGATTTGTACCCCACACACGCATCGTTATCAACTGAAAATTTTATTGATGTACATACATGGGCATGGCCCCATCATGACGTGGGTATCATGCATACATGACATTACCATGCACGCCATGCATCACACCATCTTCTATTCTTCATTAAGGAAATAAAGTATACCTAGGCTAATTAATGATGGCTTATATTATGCACCTTGCCTTGGAGATTCAAAGGAAAAGAAACCATTAATGCCACATATATAGTTCTCTTTCATGTGCTGAAAACTCTAATCATTTGAATTATTTTCCCTAAATATGAGTTTTTGTATAGAAATAAGCATTGTTAATCAAGTTTAAGCCAACATCTAAAATTGAAAATCCAATATCGTAATATATGAATGTACCTTATCCCAAAAGAATTGTGGCCACATCCATCAAATTGAAATTATTTAGAAAAAAATATTGTGGGTATATATATGTATGTATACAAATCATCGCATAATCTCACCAAAAAAAAAAAGAAAATAAATCACAGCATAAAATAATTTATTTAATTATAAGTTATTAATTGATACACTGACGGTGTAAATTTTGGACTCCACAAACAAGCTGATGAGTTGAAATATACTCATTTTCTAAATTGATTTTATTTTTAAAATTCAAAATTATTCCCTAAATGACACATATGTCAACCTTTATATCTCGTATGTGTAGTTGCTAAACTCCAGTGACAATATTGTATGGTATAATTTTCCTTAATTATATTGTGCCAAAGAGTAGAGATCTAGATTTGAAGCTTTTTTTTTTTTGGTGAAAAAGATTTGAAGTTTTGAACCATACTATTTTGAACAGGAATTTTTTTTTTTTTAAAAAAAAGATGCTTTAAAATGAATGGGAAGGATATATGAAAAGTCGACCTCCTTTATTACTTTGAATATATGGTAGATCGAAAAGGAAAAGACTTGGGAAAAGCTGATTGAAAGGAATTTAAAGGGCCTTTTACAGAATGGGCCCAATGATAAAAAGATGGAAATATTGGGACTTGGCAGGCCCCATCATCATCATCATCATCAACATTGAGAGAGTAGTATTGAGTCTTGAGGGTGCAAACTTAGCTGGTTATTGGCCCAATTTCTCATTTGAAGGTTGACCCAACATTATACCAACCAGCAGATTTTAAATTACTACTACTACTGCTGCAAATATCAGGTGGGTAGATTAGACAGATTATTATGTTCCTTCATAATTCATAACCAGCCCTCGACCCCATTTTTGTCACTGCCTTTCGCCACCTTCAAAAGCTAGAGCTTAACCAAAAGAAAAAAATTATTTGATGGACGCAGGACGAATGGACGATATATCAACAACGTGTTTAATGCAAAAGATGATGAATAAGATCGCGATGATCTATGTTTGTGCATAAAAATATTGTACTTCGATATATCGTGTACAAATATAATCGAATCCCACCCGTCATTTATGCCATGATGCCCCAAACACCCCTAGCTAATACTGTTATTATGCAATATGAAATGTTGAGATCAGATTATCACAAAAAAAGTTGGATGCTAATTAAAAGTTAGGTTGATTTTGATAAAATCGAATCCTTGAGGGCCCTAAACAGCTAATTAACAACACCTTCAATTCAAGGTCCAAGCTTCTGCAATTCTGTTTTCTTCTTTATCTTTTTTGTTTCTTCAAGTTTGGGTAGAGGGAAGAATATTATTGTCTCTTGCAACCAATATTTCTGATTCGGCTCTATACGAATCTGATGAATATATGGTCAAATATGAGCACCCTTTTCCACACTTTTCTGAATGATTTCAATAATTAAAATCACACTTTTTGACTTTGGCCATCGAGCAGTAATAAACACAATCTCTTCTCCCTTCACCTTACGTCCATTTATAATGCGAACCATAAAGCTAAGATCATATTTTTAATTTTATATCAGAAACTAAAAACAATATTAAATAAAATTGGTGAGATTCTAAACAAAGTGATTCCTAATTTTTCTATAAAATTAAATAATGTATGTATAACTAAAAGCAAAAGGTCTACTGAGAGAAGTATATGTACGTATACCTTTTCTTCATGGTTTGTATTGGGCTTAGAGAGGGGATAGAAGAAAAAGCTGGGCTAAAATCATGCCTATTGCCAAATGGGCTCCTATCCTATGTATGATGTTCTTTTCCTTTACTTTTCTAACCAAAATAATAATATAGAAATCTTGATGGATCATGGAATGATTGATCAAACAAATTAGTATTGCTTTAATTGTTACATTCTAGGAAAATGCTTATGGGAACCTATATACCATTGTTACCAGGATCGTAAATATACCCACGATCTGCAATCTGTTTTTTTTTTTTACCAAAAAAAAGTCTCTCGATGGGTGTCATTGATCCTAGGAGCTCTAAGTACCCCGCTCCCTCTTAAACCCCGTGACTCCATGGCAATGGGCACACTTGTGGGCAGTAGTGGGACGTGCCAAGAATGGATCATAACACAAGGTGGAAACAAGTAAGAGTCTACGTGAGAAAACCCTTGCGTTTACTCAGACTCGAACCCATGACCACACTTGCAGCAAACCTTGTACTCGGGTTCCTGCCACTAAACCACCCCCACAAGGCCATCTGCAATCTAATTCGATCGACCCAGATCACGGATCATTTTCGATCCCGGAACCATCGGAACGCACTTCGAAGCGTTAAAGATGGCGTTCCAAAATCGCCTAAAAAATGAAGCTTTCCGTGGACTGAGCAGAAGAAAAACAGAAAGAAGAAAGAGTGGAGGAAAAGGTGAACGAAGAAAGAGAAAAAAAAATCTTTGTAATTAAGTGCTGTTCACTTTCTAATGTGGGACCCATGAAGTAAAAGATAAATCTGAAAGTTTAAACTAACTTTTTTGTAAGATAAAAAATCACAATATTGTTTATTTTTAAATTTCTTTTTACTATTGTAAAAAAGTATTAAGCGTATATAGTTTATATACTAAGTGTATATAGTTTATATACTAACATAATAACACTATATATACTAGATCCATCCCACTCATTATGTGAGTGTAGAAATAAAAAGGTAATTTATAACAAGTTTCTTTTTTGGCACATTTAAGTTAGTAGTTATAAATAAAAATTAGATATTATATATATATATATATCTTGGTGGTTTTATTTTCAAATGGGTAGTTTTTTCTTTTTTACTTTTTAATCTTTTAAAAACTGAGTTTGTGTTGAGTCAACTCGTGACACAAACTCAGGACTTCACATTATAATTAGTATAGATTATTATTATCTATAGATTCGGACATTATTAAAACCTTAATTACTTATTGGTTTGTTGTTTATTTTTATTGTATTTTTGTTTTGCATTTTAGGGGTTACTATTCTTTTGTTACAATTATAAAGTTTATATTACAAATATTTTACATAATTTGTATTATTATCGATTCGGATATCATTCTAAAACGTACCACGATCCCAAATATCGTACCGAAGACATATACCCCCTTCGTACCATCGAACCCTTACCTTACGTTCCTCATTCCGATTTCCATTCCACGTACCGGGGCGTACCCCGATCTAGGTAACATTGTTATATACACACTTTAATTAATTATTATAAAATGACAAGAATTGTTAAATCGAGCATTAGATTGCACTATGATTTGATATTTTTGATGGATATATATATATACTTTCTTTCTTGTTAAGTATATGTATATGGTTTTTTAGTTTATGTGTAAACATATAAATATCTTTCATCTATCAAAACACAAAGACAAATATTCTTGACTCAATTAGTTACGTAGAAAATTAAAGTTTTGACAATTATATGACCTTGCTGTTGTGTTTGTTGTCGATTTCCTAAAATTGTCTAAAACATTATTTTCAATAAGAATGGAATCTTTTATCACTTATCAACCCCTTTTAAAAAACGAAATGAAATGACAATTATAAGATAACTTTTTAACAATATATAATTAATACAAGAGAGACCTTAACCTATAAACATTATCTAATTCAATCGCTTGACAGGTATATATGATTTGATAAGGTATAATTAAAAAAAAGCATGCATATTGATTCGTGGCTGTAAAATCATATATGTCAAAGTTCCTTAACAAAGCTGCTTTTCATTTCAGCTTAATTCGTTTAAGGCCGCCACCTATATGTGACAATTAATGGAGTATAAATTAAACTTGATTACCCAATTACCAAAATGTATACTTGAAAAATTGAAATGTTTCCTTTCTTTCGATTGACACATTATGAAATTGTTTGTATTGTACCCTCCAAAATATAAAAAGTTCGTTACCACCTTCTATTTATTTGATCATGTCCTCAGATATTCCAAGAATATGCAAGTCTCTTTTACATGGTTTTTCACCGTTCATTTAACAACCTTGTCAATTTCATACAATATTGTTAATCACCATCAAATTTTGGTCCAAGGCTCACTAGCCAAATAAGGCCCAAGTCTTCAAGGTATATAAATAGCAAGGTATGACTCATTTATATCAGGATGTTCATTATATCATATGATACTTACTATGCTCTATCATGCTCACTATGTGATATCACACTCCACCACACTCATAACATTGAAAGTAGACCTCACTAACTTGATCGTCGGAGGAGGCCCCCTCTTTAAACACCACAGGGGGACCTCTTTCTAACGGTTTGCTCTCTTACAGACCTCTCTCGGAGCTCAATGTTGATCCTCGAATTATTTGGCATCAACAAATATATATTTCCTTGTTGATGAACATTTCTTAATTACATCTTAATTCATCCCTTACGATAGAAGAATAGATTGTAATAACAAACAATAGAAAACGTTAGGAAGTTACTTGGAAATTGGAATAGGGTTTTAGCGATTCTAATTACGTCCGTCATTAGCGAAAAAATTACAAGATTACTCGAAGTCACTTTGCTAGCAAGAAAACTCAAAAACTTCCAAGCTATAAAATTTTAAAATTCCTTAATGAAAGTAGTCAAGATTCATATATATATATATATATATATATATATGTAACTAATAAAAAAAACAAAAGTGCTTTCTTAATGTTTGACCGTCTCCCCCTCTATATATGGTTACTGATTAATTAGTTTAAAATATTTTAGCATTTGGGGTTTATATATACTAGCAAATGAAACAAAACAATTCGTTTAAGAAAAGAGAAAGATCCTCGATTACATGGAAGAAAGGATGGATGAAAAAGAACATAAAATGTTGAACTTTTGAGGCATGGCCGTGGATGGTGCGTTGATGATTAACCACGCAACAATAACATAATTAGTTAATTGGGCAAAATCGTTGGTGCCATCATTATAAAGTTGTACCATTATTACTATATATTTTTTATATGATCGAATTCCTTCCTTTTTCTTTCCTTAACACTTTTTCCGCAACTTATATAGTACATTAATCTTATCCTTCTTCATGTATAAAAAGTTCCCACCTATAAGATTACAAAGTAATCTCTGACATGACAAAACAAACATTTCTTTTCTTCTTCTTTCTTTCTACCTTTATCAATCTTCATTTTGAAATTTTCACTACTAAAAACATAAAAAAATTAACCACCTTATAGATACTCTCTTTAATCATTTCATTGAATTGAAAGGCTTCAATACAGTTTTCTCTCCCGCACGCTTATCATACGATTCTTTACTAGTATAGTAATAGTAATGACAGTACTATTAATAGTGCACTCTCACTAAACATTAGGAGAATTATTGTTGAACTTGATGTCTCTGTGGTGGTGACTGCTGTTAACTCTGCTTCAGTCTCTAACCTTAGACATGCTCCTCTTATTAATGAATGCAGGTTGGTGCTCAGCAAATTTGAAGAAAGTGAAGTTCAACATGTTTACCGAGAAGCAAACTTTCTAAATTCAACAAGCATATTATCATTATACAGTTGATGGTGAAAAAGAACGAGATCAACTCCATTAATTAATTTCTAATGAAACCAAATAAAAATTTACAAAATAATTAAGTAGAAAATCAACTTTTTTTTTTGAAGTAAAGTAGAAAATCAACTTTATAATAAGAATAACAATATTTATTCATTCTTGAAATAGCACAAATATTACACAAGAGTTTGGAAAGAATATAATACATATTTCACTAGATCAGTTTCATTTGACATTTTATAATATAAATATAAATATATATCTGAAATTAATTCTCCTAGAATCAGTTAATTAAAGTCACTGGATTTACAAGATACTCCCTTCTCCACTCGGGATGACTCGGTTAAACTTAAAACAAACCCCCTTCCGCCATCTCCTTAATTTTTTTTTCTTTCATGATAATAACGTTTAAGAAACGTTAAAAAAAAACTTACAAATTACCCACTGATTCACTCAATAATTAGTATAATAATAATAATTAATTAATTAATTAATACCCTAACAAAATCAAAAATCAAAATATAGTAGTAGCTGTTAGACCTTCCAACTCGGGCCAACCAACTCAGCTGAGTGGACCCAGGAGGAGTATTAGTGCTTTCTTCGTTGGCTTTGCCTTTATTACTAGTAGACTGATGAATTCTCGGCGCCGACTCCGACCCCATGAAGCAACGGTCGGGATTCGCTGATGAAGCCGAGTTTATTCTTCATGCCGACGTGGCAACATCTCTGAAGATCTTCGAAGGTGGAGAACCGGACCGAGTTGGAGGAGCTGGACACGACTCGGAGAATCTCTTCGAACAACGACTCGTCGCATGGGATCGTCAACGGTCCTACGTTGTTGAAACCGTACTCTTCTTCGGTCTGTACGAGCAGTTTTTTGAAGATTGGGTGGTTAAGGTACGTTGCGCGTACGATGTATCTCCTGAGACTGCTTCCCACGCACACCGCCACGTGTCCTGCTGGAACATCTGACGGTGCGTGTTTGTTATAGCTGTTGCTGGCCGTTATGCGGGCTTTCCTTCGCCACTGCTTGAGCATTTGTCGGATTCTGACAATGTGACGGATTTTCTGGCACTTTCCCGTCGCTTGTGACATTTTTTTTTCCTGAGAAAGTGACGGAAAGATCAACCTGAGAGGAGATTGTTTTCCTAGAAAGTGAGAGAGAAAGTGTGAGAAAAAAGTGAGAGCGCAGGTGGAAATTTTTTAAGTTGAATTCTGGTGCGGGGAGGAATTATATGGTTAGGAGTTAATGAAACTGCCCCTGAAGTTCGAGATAATTACGAGATTGTGTCTGTTGTTTCGGTTGGTGTCATGGCCATGTGACCTTAGGTAAGGTAATGAGACTTTTAGCTTAGACAAATCTTTAATTAATTAATTTAATAATTTTCGAGTTTAGTATAGTTAGTTAGTTTCTTAGTTCCTTGATAACTGTGCATTTTTACATATAATTAATAATAATGAATTTTTTTCGGTACATATATATATATAATAATGAAATTTATTAAATTATATCAAGACATTATATTGACCAAAATCATTATGATTATTATATTATGTTTAAACTTATTTAGTTTAGCCCTTCTGTAAGAAAGATTGGACCATGTTAATTATTTCCCTATATATATATAATCTTATTTAGCAACTTGAAAGAAAAATGTGGTATCTTTTGCTTTTGCTTCTATGTGAGATTGATATAATTGATAGTAGTATAAAATAGTACAGTAGTCACATAGTTCTCTATTAATGCGTGTTAGATTGAGTAAAAAAAATTATTTCGAGTTTTATAAATGAAGAAAATAAGTGTTAGGAAGTGTTCTCCATTTGAAGTCCAATGTGACTTAACTTCAGATTTATCAAGAGTTACTGTGACTATTGACTATAGGGAGATTGTGCCAACTACCAAGAGGGAGAAAAGTTTATTTTATAACTACCATTACAATTGATAAGTACTACAATGCAATGCATAAGCAATGCAATGCAATTAGAGTAATTAGAAAAATAAGAACCATAAGCAATGCAATTAGAGAAAAGTAATTAGAAAAATAGTTCACACTTGCTCACTTAAGAATAAAGAAAGTATTATAAGCACATGATTACATTTGTATTTGTTTTTATAAAATACCTATTTAAGAGTTTTGCATTTCTTTCCCCTTTTCAAATGCTGTTGGAAATTAAGAGAAATTCAAATAAGATTTTTTACTATAAATCTTAATATCTATATCTATATACATATATAGAATCCATCATGTTATTAGGCACAAGCACCATCATGCATGATCTATGTATCTAATATAAATTAGGTATGAAACCATTGATGCTTAATTTTACACTCTTGTTAGTTAATTAATCATTTTTTTTCTCTTTTATGGTAAGAACATCTGTTACTATATTTCTTTCAATTTCGGGGGATGGCCAACAAATTTCCATTTTTGATTGGACAAAAAACAAATTTCCATTAGTATTTTTGTTAGAAATTTGGTTAATTCTAACTTTTATTGCCATATATTTGCATGGCTATTATTTATAAGCATAAAAATTCAACAAATATACCAAATATAGAGGATTTTTATACAAAAATAGAGTGTGGTTAATGATCACTTACTATAATAATTTAGAATGATATGATTTGATATAGATTCTTTCTGTCTATGAAATTCAAAACCCAATATCATCTCCAAAATCCTCCCAAACACCCTTTGACTCACCTTGACTTTGTTTTGCCTCCACAACCTCCTCCAAATATTCACAACAATTTTTTTAATACATTCATTTTTCAGTTCCAAAACATGCAAGTACATGCATTCTAATTATTTCCATACCAAAAATGCATTAATTAATTAAGGTTGTGTTTGATTTGGGGAAAACTCTATTGTCAGTGGGAAAAAGATTGCTGGTAATATCATAAGACCTGGGTTGAGAGTGGCAAAAAGATTGCCACTCAAATAGGTCAATATTGCCATTAGGGTGGCAATGTTATTCCCACCTTCAAAATTCGTTAGCAACCAAACGTGTAAATATGTCTTTACCAGTGCAATATTACCACTGGCAATGGAGTTTCCCCAAACCAAACCCAACCTAAGGGCTATTCTCTTTTGTTTTTTAACATGAAATGAAAGAAGGTATTTATTCATGGAATAATGGGAAATTAAACATTTGCTCAATGCCACTCTATCAAATTTTTATGATTGATTTTTGAGTGCTAGGCTTCAACTAACAAATTAAAAAGAAATAAAAGTGAATTATAAAGATTGAAAAGGACACAAACAATATATAACATGCATAGTTTGCTGTTTCAGTGTGTTTGTTTTTCTACTCCCATGATCTCTTGTCTCCCCCAAGTATCTTTCTTTAACACAGTAATCCTGATTAAAATAACAAATTATGCAAGATTTAGGGAATATATGCTGGGGCCTGTTTTGTTTTCAAATTGATTGGATGGGTTAATTTTTTTTTGGATCTAAAAACTGATTACTTTAACAACACTTAATTACTCAAGTTCTAAGCCAAGTCCTTTGGCAGAGAGTAGTGGAAGTTTAATTAGATTGCTTGCTGTAGCCAAGGCAACTTAGAATTTTATATTCAACTTAATCCTTGAAACAAACCAGTTCAAACACAACCTGACAGCAAGATTATGAGGCTGAAGGTAAGGCCAGTTTTGAGGATTTTTTTTTTGGTAGACTTTGTAGAGGGAATACAGGGTAATAGTTAATTTTAAGTATAATATATGAATATGGTTTTACATAATAAACTATAATTCCACTTTCCATTAAAAATACATGAGCAAATTCCAAGCAAGTACGTATATTGTAAGGCTAAAGTCATGCTGCATCTCCTTTTCCTAATTAGAATAAAGATGGAGACTTGGTCAAAAGGGCTTTCTTTAAATCTCAATCATTTGATGAAAGAACCATGCTTTACATATAAATTTATTGATTAGGAGTGCAAAAATGGACCATAAATTACAGTGGACGTACGAAAAACTTCAATATATATGCTGAATTAGACATAATAATGCTTAATTAGACATGATTTATAATAGATTTTCTGTCCTTAATTAATCATTAAAAACAACCTTGCTTAGTATATAGTTAAGCATGGATTAGAAGAGAGGCAGATGTTTTTGAAATGATTGATACCAAAACTTATTATCCACCCATTTTCATTTGGAACAAATTAAAGAAGCCTCTCATCAAGCCTTGTTAGTTTCAAAGTGAAGTAGAGCATTCAATTTTTATATCTGCTAAAGTTGTTGTTTATAAATTACAAGTTTATAGCTTTCATAATTAGCCATAACTCATGGATTCTTCCTTTACCTTTTCTTCTATTTGTACCCTTCTTTATGCCTCTTTGAAGTACTGAGTTGGCATTACTTTGTACAGAATATATAGTCCTTAATTTGCATATAAAATATCGGCATAAATGCCACTTTGCACCCTTAAGTTTGTACGGACTGCCACTTTGCCCCCAACTTTTTTATTTTGACCAAAACGCACCCTAAAGTTTTATTTTTGTGCCACTTTGCACCCTCCGTCATGGTAGGACAAACGATTCTATCACAGTATCCGACGTGGCACGCCACTTGTACCAAAAAGTGACATGTGGCACGCCACATGTACCAAAAAGTCGTGCCACATGTACCAAAAAGTGACACATGTCACGCCACGTGTACCAAAAAGTAACACATGGCATGCCATATGTTTCAAAAAATGGCACGTGGCATGCCACGTGCACAAAAGGATACATGCCACGTGTCATTTTTTGTCCACGTGGCATGCCACGTCGGACGCCGTGATCGATTTGTCTTGTCCTACCGGACAGGGGGTGCAAAGTGGCACAAAAATAAAACTTTAGGGTGCGTTTTGGTCAAAATAAAAAAGTTGGGGGCAAAGTGACAGTCCGTACAAACTTAATGGTGAAAAGTGGTATTTATGCCATAAAATATCATACCAACTATATATAAATTCGTCCCTCACCCGTCACCCATCACCCATCATTCAATTAAAGTTACACAACTTTTGATTCTTTTTTTCTTTAATAATTTTGGTTAATGTGTTAGAAGATTTGTTACTTACTAAATTAGTTACTCATAATCTGACAGAGGGAAACATAAGAGGGCGTGCTTTCTGTCATTACAAGACATGAAATCTTAGTCTAGTGATTATGTTTGGTAGATTGAAAACTTTTGCCCTTTCTGCTGGTTAATTTGTTCTGAGAGATTCCAAGCACCAGATAGCTTCTTCAATGGATTTTATGGGGATTTTTTTTTCCATTGGTAGAAACAAAAGCTTGCAACTTGCAAGAGTAAGGGGCAAGAGCATTTTAATGTTACTCACATGCACCTGATATGTAGCAGCTGAAAGTTTGCAGTAATTTGGGGCTTTGGGCCTAGATTTGTTGACTAATGGTTTGATAGTATTTGATAATGGGTCAAATGGGGAGTTTAAATATTCTGGGCTAAGTCATCTTCGCCCCACCATCCCTCCTTCGTCCCAATTATCCAATGAGTAATTTCAACTTGACAACTTTCGAAGGTCTGCAAGCTTTCCCTATATAGGTACAACGCGTCTCGACGGGCTAGTGAGGACTCAATGTGATTACCGAAATACCGAATACTAGAGAGGGTTAGTAACAGAAAACAGGGTTCCAATATGGTGTGATAACAATGATAAGATGGGCAGAGGCTGCAAAAGGGTCTCTATGGTTTACTATTTTGGAGATGATGAATAATCTTTTGAGGATAACGAATGCTTGAGCAAACCTTGACTGTTTTTGTTAACCCTCTAGCAGCCTGCACCATATAATGCCTGAAATTTCCAGTGGAATGAGAGGATGGATATTAAGAATTAAGTTCAGAATAAAACTTCAGGTCTCGGCCAACAACATGCTAATCACCAGGTGCTGCAATATGTAAACCGACGATGTTCAATCAAAGAAAGTTTGCTTCTTCCTATTTACATCATATCTCACAGAAATATAAGACGGCTTAGCTTGAAACATCAAATCTATAACCAAAATTTTGTTGACAACAGACATGATTGAGAAACGTCATTCAAAGTGAAACAACTTCAACACCAAAATATCCCTTAGCAACATGCATCATTGCGGCTTAATAGATCAGTTTGTTTGGCGGGAAAAAAATGAAATAGGAAATCATCAGGTCGTTATAGCAGTCATAATTTATCCTAATCAATATCGAAAAAAAGTTTACATATAATGTTCAGCTAAAGCAAAGCTTAGCAGAAGTTTCATCACTGTATTCGTTTCTACTACATAAGCACCAAACCAAAGAAAATCATATGCTTAAATATAAAAGTAATTAAAATTTTCAAAGGAAAAACAACTAAGGTACATCTCGATTCTAATGACTAGACTGACTACTTGGAAGCAGATCTCATTGCTTTCAACTCTTCAACCAGTTTCTCAAGCCTGCTAATCCGTTCTTCAAGCGATAATCCAGGTATCTCAACAGCATAGCAACTGCACTCCCCTGCAACACCATTGATGCTTATCATTTTGCGTTCTGGACACTCTAAATTGCTCTCGTTTGCATCTTTCACAGTTTTTTCTGGTTCTTCCATCACGACTTTCTCGTCCACTGTCTGCTGTTCTCTCTGATCCTTGTAGGTGCCCTCGAAATCGTCCCCTGCTCCTCTCAGCATGGATTCATCCTGCATATTCATCCTGCATAGCCTTTTCTGCTGTTCTCTCTGATCCTTGTTGGTGCCCTCGAAATTGTCCCCTGCTCCTCTCAGCATGGATTCATCCTGCATAGCCTTTTCTGCCAACATTGCTAATGGCTCCAAATATTTAACAACCTCATCATCTGCAATTGTTGATGAAAGACTTTGAGAATGGCCTGATCGATTTCCATCATCTTCACAATCCTTAGTTCCAGTATTGGCACGCTTCTTGCAAGATCTCATCATCTCTGCAAGTGTTGGGTTATTGTCCTCAGGAGAATCCTCTGCCTCCTTCCCATCAAAGTTGGGCGCACTAGCTGGAACACGGGAACTGATTCCCTTCTTTCTTTTTAAATTCCGGGGTGGTTTTTTAGTATCCACTGATGTTAAAGGATGAGATGCAGAGTCGCTGCTACCTTCCTCCTTGTCTTTTACCTTTGCTGAACTTTTACTGCTTCGAAGATAGAATCTAGAAGAGGCAGATACAGGAGTAGCATCCTTTTCTGCAGTATTCTCTGCTGATCTTTTCAAACGTTTTTTACTCAAACCAGGAGAAGCAGACTCCTTCTCATCTTTCTCCTTTCTTTTCAAAGTCTGCACTGATTCTTTTGTGATTCCTAATGCAAGAGCGGGAGAAGATTCTTCTTCCTTGCCCTTCTTGTCTCCTTTCAGATTCTCCGCTGGTTTTTTTGAGTTCCTTTTATTTGAACCAGAAGAGGTAGAATCATTGTTGCCTACCTGCTTTTCTTCCAAAATCTGGGATACACTCTTGGACTTCTTAAGAGGAAAACAAGAACGGGAACCATTAGCAATATTATTCTTTTTGACACTATCTCCTTGTTTCTTTGAACCCTTCACAGAACAATTAGGAGAAACAGATGGATCATTTACTTCTGTCTTCCCATGAAAGTTATCTATTTTCTGGTGAAGGCCAGGGCAACCAGAGGCACTTTTCCCTCCTTGTTTCTTTCCTTTTGGATTCTTTGATGATTTCTTCAAACCCTTAGCTGCACTTTTACACTCCAGCACTGACTGCTTCCACCACTTCAAGTATTTAGCAGTAACACCAGCTTTATAAAGCCGAGATGGAATGTATAATTTCACACCACTAAGAGATTCACAGTAATTGAGCCAAGCAAGTTCAGGAGTCTCACTCGATCGAGGAGGAACACAAGCTGGAATATCTTGGTCTATTCCAAACTGCATTGCAACTCGATGAGGAAGGTACTGTTCTACACAGTCAAGTCCCACTAGCTCACTGGCTTTCAAACATCGAGCAAAAGACTCTAACTCTTTGTCAAGACGAGCAGTAATCGATATACAAACTTCATTCTCTCTATAAAACTTAGGTTGTTTCCAATTATCAACCTGCATAGCATATGGACGCCATTCAAAACTTCCACCAGCTGACTCTAGAGCTAACCTCACATTGTCAACCTTGCAACTAACATCATGCCATTGAACTAGCCTCGGCTCGCCCTTAGCTATCGGATTTGGCTGTGGCCTAAGCCCTAGAAACCTCTCCCAAGCCCAAACTTGAACTAATTGAAAAGGAGACCAGAGGGTCAGAGTAAACACCTCTTCTTTCCCCAATTTAGTTGAAGCAGTAATAGCGTCTTTCAACAAACACAAATCTCTATAAATACTAGCAAGAACAGCAGGTGCCAAAGCAAGTTTCGTTCCTCTAGCTAAATGAATTGCGACGGAGAAGACATGTTCCCTAATTGTTTCATGAGCATTGGTAAAAACATACCTTGAAAGCCAAAAGGCAAGAAATGCTTCGTGCTCAAATTCATTCCCGGAATCCATGAATTTCTGCATCCACAAACGCGGGCAAGCCTTTTTAGCTTTGCTTCTCACAATCTCAAGCCTGGCATTCTTCAAACCTTCTTCAACTTCCTTGAGTTCGTCGGTTTCCAGAGGGTTGAAAACAGGGGAGCCCAAAACAGAGAAACCCCCAAGAATCATGACATCTTCAAGAGTAACACTAGCTTCACCCCAAGAAAAGACGAAACTTTTGGTCTCGCAACACCATTTCTCAGCTAGACCAAAAACCAAATCGTTGTTTCTCTTGATTTGGTATGTCGAATTCATGATAGCTTCATAGATGCCAGCTTTCTTCCATGTCGCCTCATGTAAAGCAGCCATCTTGTCAATCCAAGTCGACCAATTCTTCGCCCTGCATCTCCAACCGTGGAAGCTGATACTCAGAGGCAGATTCTTGGGCTCGGGAGTTGACTGCACAAGAGAGGAGAGACATTGCGAAGGAAGCTTCGGAAGTTGGTTATCGTCGGAAGCCAGTACGGGTTTGAGGAAATGGGCAATTCGTGAACAAGGGTTTGGGTTTTGGCTTTCGTCAGTTGGCGAAACCATCAGCTCTTCTCTCACTTCGACCATACTTCTTTCTGGTTCGTCCATGGTTGGATTTGGATCGAAAATTTCGGTGGAAATGGGGTATTTTGGGGAGTTATAAAGATTGGATTTTTGGGTTACAGGGTCACGAGATCATCTCAATTTCAAAGTCTCAAAACTTCGGTTTCGAGGGGAAGCTCCCGAAAAGGCGAAAGTTTTGAGATTGATTTTTGAGTTTAAGGGTAATTTTGAGAAATGTCACTTCCAATTCATGGGTATTTCCGTCACAACGTGGCCAAGACCGAAGAAATTAGAAAAGATAAAAAAAAAACCCGTCTTTTTTACGTCATCAATATTTCCACGGGATTTCATTTCATTTCCCGTTCTTTTTATTTTTCAAGGAAGTTTCATACATTCACTATATTTAGTAATTCAATTTGTTTACTTGTATGATTTAGGAATTTTGTTATAGTAACATTTTGATTTTTGAGTGTGTAAAAAACATTACAATAATTTCACCATTTCTCTCAAAAATTCTACTGGTTAGAATGAGTTTAATGTCAATTAAATAAAATTTGCTATTAGAGTTTTGTTAATGGATATACATTTTAAAATTTATTTTATTTAATGTTCAAGTTAATCTGAATCAATGTAACCGTCGAAAGTGTTGATAATATCAAAGTTAACCACTGTATAAGGAAAATACTCTTAGTGAAATTTAGTATACTATCCATGCGGGTTTAAGAGTTGACATGTATTTTTTAAAAAATAGTTTTGAAGAACACATATCAACCCTTAAACCACCAATAATGTTCTTCAACATACTACACTGTTGATGGTATACTACAACATTTATTTGCACCAAAATTTTGGATTCCACAAAAGAAAATTAATTCAAAAAATGGATATATGACAGTATATATATCAAATAATGATTCAAAAAGTAAATTGACTCCTCACAAAAAAATTGTTACTAGAGTTATTATCATTTAGACAATGGAGCCACCCATAAGAAATAAACATTGTAGGATTTCAACATCTTTTTTTAAGCAGAAATTTCAAATTTGAACATCTTGAATTATCAAAAAGAAGAAAAACTTAAAATTCGTTCCGAGTTGACCAAAACACCCCTCACAAGCCATCTAAAGGAAAAAGGATATTTCTTTCACCCTTTGATTTCGTTTCTTCTTCGGCCCCCAATCTCGTACTCTCGAGAACCAGAAAGGAAAAACCAAAAACCAAAAACAATCCCCTGCAGCAATGCCCCAAGTACTCCTTCACCACCACTTCCCAATCACCACCGTCAATCTCAGACCATCTTCTTTCCTCACCTTAAAACCAACGCCGCAAATTCACCTTCGCAGTGAGCCGACAAGGGCCGCAACCATAAAGTGCATGGCCAATCCGAGGAGAGTTGCAATGGTGGCGAAACAGATAAGGAGAGAGCTTTCCGACATGCTCTTAACAGACAAAGTGTTGCAGTACGCTGTCTTGCCCGAAGCCGCCTTGGGTGCCGATCGTTATCTCTCTTCTGTTACTACCATAAGTGATGTTGAAGTTTCAGCTGATTTACAGGTACCCACCATTTGTTTATCTTATGAATGTAATTACATTTACTGGGAATTCACCCACTTTTTTGTTTCTGGGCAGCTTGTGATTTGGATAGTGTGATGAATATTTGAGCTGATTGAACTAGAAAAGTTTGTATCTTAGTTTTGTTCAGCTCAATAATTGTGCTAAATGTTAAGTTCGTTTGTTGCTAGAGTTTAGGAAGGGAAGAAGATAAGTATTTGATGTAATTTGTGTTCAGGTTAATGATGTGTTATAGCAATTTTCGAATTTTGTGTATGTTGAGATTAGGGGACTTGAGATTGAGAGGAAAAGTAATGATAAGTTACTATGCTCTGCTTGAACTTCATATACCTGATTTTCAGTGGCACCATAAGAACACATAGGCAGTGTTACAGATTTGATATGTACAAATTGATGAACAATAAATAAGTCTCCATTTTCAGACATTTCTAATTTATGTGTTCATTGCCGTTTGAATTTAGTAAACTAATCTATGTAACCAAATAATTCACACTTTTTTGTCCTTGGTAGTAGGTTGTTAAAGTATATGTATCTGTTTTTGGTGATGAGAGAGGGAAAGAGATTGCACTTGCCGGGTTGAAGTCAAAAGCTAAATATATTAGAAGTATGCTGGGAAAGCGTATGAAGTTGCGGCTTACACCACAGATACGTTTTATTGAAGATGAATCTCTCGAACGAGGAAGCAGGGTAAGTTCTTTCTAATCTAGTAATGATTTAGCGATTGAAATTTTACTTGTTTGTTCCTATAAAGTATGGTTAATTGCATTAGCACATTTCCATAGAAGATGATACAGATTTGGTTAACTGTTTCAGGTGATTGCAATATTAGATAAGATAAAGGCTGAGAAAAGTATTGCAGCTGATGAAGATGAAGAAGAATCTGAATTTTCTGATTCACCTCAAGATGATAGAGACTGGGAGGATGATGACCCCGATGAAGATATTATCTACGTAAAGTAGTTACATTCTCAATTATTCAGCATTCGAGAGGGGCAGAATGAATTTGTTGTTGTAACATTTTTGCAGGTTTGTTTCTCATTGTGGTTTTAGTTTCGCTCAATGGTTTTCAAGGCTGACTTCTTGCCTAGAACCCTGTCTCTTAAGTTTTAATTAATTGTAAGAGGGTATATAATTAAAAAAAGAAAATTGTGACTGAGAATATCTTTGAACAATTCATACCATGTTGATTAAAACTGGTGATCTGGATACACTTCTGAACACCTCATCCTTGTTGTGCTGAAACTGAGAAACTTAGAGATCTATAGTTTTAGGCCTGCAGATATCAGGTTTCTGACACAGCTTTTGTGATGATTTAGAGAAGGCATGAATCAGATAATTGGACTCTTCTTCCATTACCTACATATACTATGATTTTGTACTGTACTTTCGCATTAAAAAGCATATAGCTGGGTCACGTTTTCAATTTTGCTATCTGCTTTGCTGTTGGTTTATGAAAAAGTACTCATTGAAGCAATTATTGATATGTTGCAGTGTGGATTCTCAAAACCTATACAGCAGGCAGCAGCAAGTCTTCTCATGTGATGTCACCACCATTGTCTGAAGCATCTAATCCATAGGTGTCATTCTAAATGAATCTATCCAAAATTTTGTTTTTTTGTTTCACTTTTTTCATTCTTGTACAATATGCACAGTGTAACTATCAACTTAATGCTAGTCTAGGTTGAAGGATTCTGGATGTTAAAGAGCATCCAAAACAGATCATCTTCAATGAAGTTATCATGTAAATATTTTCTGGTTTCTTCCTATCAAGTACGGATTTTATTTCTACTTAAACTAGTTGATAGGTTTCTATTTCTAGTTATGTGAAGGGAAGCACTTCTTTCCCCTATATTAGTACGAGGTATGGTTGCACTATCCTGCCAAGTACGGATTCTACTTAAACTGGTTGTACTTTCTAGTACAGAACTGATGCTCATTGCTCGACAGTAAGACAGGTGAAATTAGGTTCCAGATTTGAAATTCTAGAGTTACTTTTCTTTTATACGAGTTCATCTTCATACCTCCACAATGATTTTGGACCATACTTTTGGTTTGGTATTCTTGATTATGTGCAGTCTTCTCTAAAAACCATTAATATTTCAATTAGATTCTGGAAAAGAGCCTACCATCTTTGAATCCAACTTTAGATGGCTTTACAAATGGTGACAGTAACATAGATTTAAGCCAATCACGTACTAAAATTTGCGGACCAAAGCTTGTTGAGAAGATTTGATCATTTTTGGGCACAGATAATGATAAGATTGTAAGTTAAGACTATTTTCCTATAACAAAAACCAGTCTTCCATCATAGAAGATTTTGCTTATATGGCAAACAGATGCTTCATTCCCAAAAGGAAAATAAAATAAAGATAAGAGCTAGATAATCTAAAAAACGTAGCGGAAATTATTATCATGACTCAGGTAAGAAGTTATGCCATGGCAGTACGACAAGATAAAAAAAATGCACGAAATTTTGGGAGCCAAAAAGTGAGAATTATTACTTTGAACTGGGAAGCATATATAATTATCCAACAACTTGCCCATTGTTAACTATAGAAGAGAAAGTAATTGTGCCATTACCAACTTAAGGAAAAATGCCCGAGGGGGCGAAGTTAATAACTCTCAAAAAATTTCTAGAGATAGGAATGTAATGGTCCACAAAAGCTGCAGGCCAAAATGAAAATCTGGTACAATTCCATTGATGTGCATTATTCCTAAACCAAACTCAACTCACACACACAACCGGCTATGAACAAAACCCCTCATCTTCAGTGGTGAGCCTTTGCTTCAGCTTTCTTTTGAGACTTTGCCTTTGCCTGAAGGTAAGAGATAAAGCAATAAGTAAGCATTTGTTATTTGATGTTTAACTTACTAATCTCTAAACCAAAAGGTGAATATTCTTCTCAAAATATATACTATCAAATAAGTAAGCATTTGTTCTAGATGTTTGCCTGACTCATCCCTAACCAAACGCAGATCAAAGGGGAAAAAAAACACAAAGCAGTCATTCATGACATACATTTACGCATGCTATTGCCTCGTCACAATAGCAGTTCAAATCCAGCTCATTTTGCAGTTTTCAACAAAAAATTGAATAGCTGCATACATATGCACAAGCCAAAACCTATCTGCATGTATACTAACTACAAAATTTACCAAAATTCCACATGGCATATATATCATATATCAATGGAAATGCATTAGAGTGAAAAGCAAGGGGTCAAATCACTCCTAGTCAAAGCATTTGATAACAAAAGATCATAACAAATCATTTGTACATTCCTAATACTAAATAATTAATGTTCTCTATTGTATTTTTCGAAATCCTCTCACATTATCTATACTATTCAAGACATTTTTGGAAATACGCTGATAGAGCTGAAGAACACAAGCTTCCTCTTTGCTAAGAAAGTGTGCATAGCCCAAAAAGGTTTCAACTTTAAAGATTGAACTTCCAAAACAAAATTTGAAACCAAAGTTTATCAATTCCTAACAATTCCACCATTCAATACACACGAATTTTATCATCCTTATAATAATCTAGAAAAGGACATACACATGAAACAAACCAAAACAATACAACAATGCGCCTTAGCAGCTACAATTATTTGCATCCTAATGCCCCGTGAGAACCAGAACCAGAACCAGATCAAAATCAACTATATATATACACACACAATTGAATAACGTGATATATAGATTAAGATTCCACATATAAAATTTACAAACTTGCATTTTAAATTACATTCAAACAAACAGAAAAAGGAATTGAGGGAAAAAAATAAAATTTATAAGCAAAAGTACCTTGAGATACTTGAGCTTGATGCTCCCATAAACGATCCCAAAAGAGAAAGCAGATGCACGAGCCACCTATTATACAAACAATAATTACTCAATTCAAAAAAAAAAACAAACTTTATTTCATAATCATTCAGGGAAGCAGGAAAATGAGATCTATTATCTTTTTTTTATTTTCTACATTGATTAGGAACCAGAAAGATGAAAAAAGAGGAAAAAGAAAATTACGAGGGCAAGAGTGCTGGTGCCGGAGTAAGGTCCAGGAGGAGGAGCCATCGCTTTGATTTGTTTTCTGCGTTGGAATTTGGGCGACGGAGATTCACAATAGATCGTCGGCAGCTGAGAAGAAAGAAACCCTTTGCCCTATAAATTTTTTACTGGATTCTTACGAGACTATAAAACCTCTTCACTCTTGGGGTTTTGACTGACTGCGGTTATGCCTATTTTTATGTTTGTGCGGCTGTTCTTTTAAACGTTGCCGTATTTGTAGTTCTCCTCTTCTGGCCCAAATAGAAAATGGGCCTTTTTCTTATACTACTATTTAATTATCATATGTTTGATGGGCTATTTATTTTGGGTTGGGTGGATTGGCCTCACAATCTTCTATCCATATTTTTTTTGGACTAAACAATGAGAATCCATTAAAAGTACTTAAATGAAAATTATAGGTTTTTGTATCCTTTTTAACGGATTGTAATCAACTACTATGTTAAAGTGTCTATTATTATGAGGTAAATAAGGGATATTAACTTGAGTGTTAAACAGTTAAACTAAGTATTTCTTAGTGCATGTATAAATTAGTAAAGGAATTCATCTATACATATGATATATAATTGCTATACTTCATTAGCATATATACATATATACACAAGCACCAAAGTTGTTAAAGTGCATATGAATCTTGAGGTTTGAGTTTAAGGTTTTTTTTGGTATATTTACAAGTTAACTTTGTTCGAGCCGGGTTTGCCCACTATGGGGATAAAGCTCTTCCAACAATGGTTTTCTCTATTCACAAGACTCGAACCTGAGACCTTGATTAAGAGGAACAAGTGTCAAACCACTTGAACCAACCACTTGTTGGTGTTTGAGTTTAAGTTGATGATATATGGTAATGGTATAATGATGGAGAAAGAGAAAGATTCCGAAGGAGGGATGTGGAAAATGATGTATATCCAAATATTATATTGTGATGAAACTCAAACCCGTACATTGTTTAGCCATTAGTAATGGCTTGTGGGAACTCAAGACTCGCTTTCCAATTTCCATGACGAAAAGAATCTGTTTTGTTTTCATCCGTTTTTTGGATGTGATTTTCTCGGTTGCCTTTTTATCAATTCCATTGGGTCCCAAGAGCGCCAAGAGCAACCAAGGAAGCCTAAGATATAGTATAGATGGATGTTTTTTTTTTCTCTTTTCTTTTCGTGGGTAAATTACATTTGATCATTGTTATTATCACCCAATTAACACACCTATTATATGTCAAACTTAACCTAATTATAATTAATTTCATTTCCTTTATTATACAAAGTTTCCTTGTAAACTCTAGTACTATATATGCCAATTTACCCATTTTCGACCAAATGAAAAAATTCATTACCCTAGAGAAGATAATACTATATGGTCTATTATATATGTTTAATGCAAAAAACCTATAATGAGAGTGACTTCGACTCAATTAATAAGTGCATGCTTACTGAAATTTTATGATCTCATATTTTATGATCTCATATTCCAGTTCAGCGTATGTGAATTTCTTTCAATATTATATTAGTTTTTCACTCTAATCAACTAAAAAGAGTTTGATGTATCCTAACAAAATACTTAGATTTGAAACTTATGAATAAAAAGAACTAGATTTGAAAATTGTGAATGAAAAGAACTAAGTATTGTGAAATCTCTTCTCTTATTTAAGATTCACACAACTCGTGACACCATCTAGATTCCAAATTAATCAAAATATATAGTATAATATAATATAACTATCGGCGGAGGGTTTATAAATATAAAAAAGTTCCTCCAAATAGTCCAAATTGTATCGCGTGCTTAGCCAATTGGCTTTAGCCCCCTACATGCCATTGAATCATTGATAGGAGCGTATGCCCAATGTCCTACACAAAATCACTTTTCCATTAAATAAAACCTAACCTAAGTTGGACGTTTCCCTACGCATTAAGTATTGCCGACCGCCTCCTCTTCCCTTAATTTAGGGTTGACCATAAGTTCATTAAAGTTGAACGAGTAGTATCACACTTAGAAATATATATGGAGTACCTTCTTAATTAGTATATAAAGGACAATCAGTCAATCACAATATTGATCAATTATATAGTGTATTATTATAGGTAATCATGTTTTGAGCCATTATTTTTCTTTAGAAAGGCATGCTTTGAGCCTTAGAATTTACTAATTGCATTAGTGTTTTCATTTTCCTCTTTTATAGGCAAATTTATTTGTTTCTTGAAACATGAAAAAGAATCTATTAATTAAAACTTGGATTACCTTTTTGTGCCACAAAAAAAAAAAAAATCAAAACAAAACAAAACTTGGATTACCTTACCCAACACACATTTTTTTGAAAAGTTTTAAATTCCTAGTAGTAGTATAGTCAGTAACTAAGTATATAACATAAAAGATAAAGAATGCATGCATGTATCTCTTTGTTTCTTGTTTTAGTATTTTCTACTCTCAAATCAGTAGTAAAAGAATAGTAATATGAAGTTTTAAATTCTAATGATTATATATTATTGAATAATAATGCATGTTTAATGTTTAAGATGCATTAAACAGTTAATTGAAACTTTTCAAGGAAATTCAATCTGTTAGATAGATTTAAAATAAAATGATTTCCTATAAGCAAGTTATATCTAGTTCATTTTTTTATTTCTACAACAATATTCAATAAATCAATAGAATTTATTTTCTTATATAAAATGCATAATTACAATATACTATTATTTAAACAGTTACTATTTTTTTTTTGGCTAGATCAGTTGCTAAATTTGAAAGGGATGAAAAAAAAAGTGCATTTTTTTTCCATAATTAGTGAGTTCAAAGACTATTTAAGTGTTATAGTCAAAAGGAAAATTCCCACAAGTTAAAAAATTCTAATTTTAAAGAGAATCTCGTGGTGACAAAGCCACCTCAGTCTAAGGTCACAAAATCAAAGGGGCTTTGATTCTCCTGAAAGTCCAAAAACCTAGAAAGAGAGGGGAGTCTTCTTTTAAAACTAATCTTCTACTTGTTCCTTAACTCCTTCACTTCTCCCTCTCTCTTTCCAGGCAAAACTCAACAGGAACCATCCATGGCAGCCACCGCCAATCTCTCCACTTTGTCCTCTTCATCAACTCTTACAAAACCCATCTCAAAGAATCCTTCTTTTTCCCTGAACCCATCTCAAAAATCCGCCTTTCCTCTCCCAAAAACCCTGCCAAAACCCTCCTCTTTCCCTTGCAACCATGTGCTCCATACCCAGAAACCTCTGTTTACCACCTGCGCTAAAAACCCCATTTCCGACTTCTTTTCAGCTAACAAAAGTGACCCAGAAGACGGTTTTCTTTCTTTTTTCAGTGATGATGACGATAAGCCCCGTGAAGAGTGCGGCGTCGTGGGTATCTTTGGTGACCCTGAAGCCTCACGCCTCTGTTATTTGGCTCTCCACGCACTGCAGCACCGTGGACAAGAAGGTGCAGGTATTGTAGCAGTAAATAATGATGTTCTTCAATCAGTTACTGGTGTTGGTTTAGTTTCTGAAGTTTTTAACGAGTCTAAGCTTGATCAATTGCCCGGTGAAATGGCTATTGGTCATGTTAGATATTCAACTGCTGGTGCTTCTATGTTAAAAAATGTGCAGCCTTTTGTCGCTGGGTACAGGTTTGGGTCTGTTGGGGTTGCACACAATGGAAATTTGGTAAACTATAAAGAGTTAAGAGAGATGCTTGAAGATAATGGTTCAATTTTTAATACTAGCTCAGATACTGAAGTTGTGCTTCATTTGATTGCTATTTCAAAGGCTAGGCCTTTCTTTATGAGGATTGTTGATGCTTGTGAGAAGCTTGAAGGGGCTTATTCCATGGTGTTTGTGACAAAAGATAAGCTTGTTGCGGTGCGTGACCCTTACGGGTTTAGGCCTTTGGTAATGGGGAGGAGGAGTAATGGTGCTGTTGTGTTTGCCTCAGAGACTTGTGCTCTTGATTTGATTGAGGCAACTTATGAGAGAGAGGTATATCCTGGTGAAGTTTTGGTGGTGGATAAGAAAGATGGGGTTCAATCACTTTGCTTGATGCGTCACCCTGAACCAAAACAATGCATTTTTGAGCATATCTATTTTTCCCTGCCTAATTCTGTTGTATTTGGAAGGTCTGTTTATGAGTCACGGCATAGGTTTGGGGAAATACTTGCTACTGAGGCTCCTGTTGAATGTGATGTAGTGATTGCAGTGCCGGATTCTGGAGTGGTGGCTGCACTTGGTTATGCAGACAAAGCAGGGGTGCCATTTCAGCAAGGGCTGATTAGGTCTCACTATGTGGGAAGAACTTTTATTGAGCCTTCACAGAAGATTAGGGATTTTGGTGTGAAGCTTAAGCTTTCGCCCGTTCGTGGTGTATTGGAAGGTAAGAGGGTTGTGGTTGTAGATGACTCAATTGTGAGAGGAACCACATCATCCAAAATTGTTAGGTTGCTTAAGGAAGCAGGTGCCAAGGAGGTTCATATGAGGATTGCAAGCCCGCCGATTATAGGTTCGTGTTACTATGGAGTGGACACACCAAGCTCTGAAGAGCTGATATCTAATAGAATGAGTGTGGAGGAGATTAGAGAGTTTATTGGATGTGATTCACTTGCTTTTCTGCCATTTGATAGCCTGAAAAAGATGTTGGGTAGTGATAATCCAAACTTTTGTTATGCTTGCTTCTCTGGTAATTACCCTGTCAAGCCAAGGGAGAAGAAGGCCAAAGTGAAAAGGGTGGGAGATTTTTTGGATGATGGGTTGAATGGACCTATTGATGCCATTGATGGAGGTTGGGTTAAAGGTCCACAAAATTTAGATTTTGAGAAAGAAAATGAAGCCCTGGTTCCTGAGTCAGCAGAGCAGCATTAGCTGGTTCAAGCATGTGGGTGGGTGGTCAGTGATACAGATAAATCTGGGGTGGCCTGGAACACAGTCTTTTTTCTACTTATTTGAACGAGCTAGGCTTCTATAATCTAATGCTTATACAATTTTGTCCGGTGATTTATTCTGCAAACTAATCTCTCATTAATGTATGAATTTGTTTCCTTTGCTGATAAACAATGGGCAATTGAACTTTTTTGATTGTTGTCATATTATCCAAGGATTTTGTTACTAATTCTAACATAATATTCAAACAAAAATGAGTGAACTTATGAAATGCCATATTTACCACAACTGCATTGCTTAATGCTTAGTGCCTAAGATCAGCCAAGATATCATTTGTTTTGACTGGTGAAGACTAATGATCATGAGTAGGAAATATAATACTCAGCAACTCTGTAGTGTCATCTTCAGAAAGTTAACATGCCCTTCATAGATTTGGCATTTTTATGAAACTAATGCAATTCCTCGAGAAATTTAAATCTAGCACCCTTCCTCTGATGAAAGATTCTTAATTCGTTTAAGTTTCAATATTTTTTGTTGGGTAAAAACTGACTAAATCCAAGGTTATCTTATCATATAAATGTCCGAATGCAAACCTCAAACAAATATGCAATTCAAATGAACCCCTGTAATCTGTGGAATCTTGTACAATTACATAAAAGCATTATTATTATTTTAAATTATACAACTCATCTGTTACAAAACTTGGGAGCAGGATGAACCCACTTCATCAATAGAAGTCTGCCATTCTCTGCTACTAAAAGCAACAAATTTTGATGCTTCTTATGATCCAAGGCATTGCAATATCGGTTGAATAATAACTGCACTGGAGCTGGCTTTGCTTCCGCTATTGATGCAGCGCAGAAATGAAAACATAATTTGCCCACCAGAAGATAACTGACTGACTGTATTTAATTATTTATAAATACTATTTATAAATCAATCAGTGATGTAAAATGGGATGCAAAATTAGCCATTCTCTGCTCGATCATAAGCATTTGATTTGTGCTTTGGTGCAAATGTGAAGCCATCTGGAACTTTGCCAAGTAGCATTTCAGATATTCGGATCTGCAGAAGTGGATAAGAATTTAATGAGCATCAAACATAGCACCCTTATAGGTAGATGTTATTAGATAAAGTAGGAAGTAATCGCATACCCAGTCAGCTGCAGAATCAGAGGCCAATAATGTCTCAAGGTCATCACGTCCATAGTAGGAAGGAGGACGCCAGTTTAGCCGTTGTGGGATGACATCTAAAAGACCAACAGGTATATACCTACATGTGTAGCTAAGCCATTCCAACAAGAAATGCCTTGTTGTTTCCACTCCTGCAAATTCAGTGACATTCCCGACAACTTAAACCATAAATCCATCATAGTTATTTAATGCCAAAGTATTCGTTCATAGCTACTGCCTAGCAGGTATAAGTATTGAAATTGAATTTAAACTTTTTTACATAAGACAATCCTCATTTCTAAGCTTATTCAATAAAATTTTAAAGAATGCCTTCACAAATTCAATAAGGAAGATAAAACTTGAACAGGGTAGTTTGAAACTTATTAAGCATAAGGTTATCAATTTATTAGATAGATTCAAAGGAAATGGTATCAACTTATAAAGGCTAAAATAGAAAGAAAAAAGATTCTATTGTAACAATTAAATCAATGTAAGAACAGATTACAGAGAAATTTAACTAAACTATATAAATTTCACTTCGAACATTGCCTGTTGGAAGTAATACTGCATACCTTTTCTGTCAGATCCCCAATGTTCAAGGCCAAAACGGACATAATCCTTCAAAATATTTAACCTCTCCCCTGAACAGATATCCCAGTGCCTCTGTTCCTTGATTTCAGTGAATAACCAAGGCTGCAATGCACATTAGCTGTTATAAGAGACTAAAATTCTCTAAAGCATAATAAATAATAGACTGTTATTAGTTAGAATGTCAAGGAGATTGAACGTGCGAAATCTAGATACGATACCTTAGTTAATGCCCCTCGAGCAATCATACATGAAGAGAGCTCAGGGCAGTCAGATATGTGGTTGTTCCAGTCTACGTATGAGAAAATATCCCCGTTCCCCAAAACTTGCAGTGTACTAGGGGCCTTCCGGGCACACTGGTTAATGTAATCCCAATCAGCAAGTTTACTGTAACGTTGCTGACGTGATCGACCATGTATAGTCACTGCAGTAGCCCCCCAACTGCCAATATCTCCAATTAAAGAATCGACGCGGTTTTTACCTTCGAAATAAGCTGTCCGTACCTGGTGCAACAAAAACTTGATTTACATATCTCAAAAATGCTTGATGATTGCAATAAGTGCTTGTAAAGCCACAGGAAAGGAGAGCGACTTGAGAAGAAAGGGTTTAAAAGAGTTTGAACTAAGTAACATCACAGGAAAAACTGAGCCAACATGTAAAAATGACATTGGCATGCATTTAAGAGAACAACCAATATAAATTTCACCTAGTACCTTAACAGTTATAGGTTTATCCACAGTGCCAGAGGCTGCTTCAATGATGCCTTTCATACGTAATGGTTTTGTGAGAAGACAAGATCCAGCACCTTTATTAACAACAATATCAATTGGGCATCCCATGTTAATGTCAATGAAGTCCACTGTACACTCCTTATCTATAAGTTCAACAGTGCGTGCTACAGTGTCTGGATATGCCCCACATATCTGGACACCAAACAAATCTTCAGATGAATGTCGCCTCAGCAGAGCCCATTCTGATGCTTGACCCTGTTACCACAGAAGAACTGACACATATGAAGAGTAGAATACATTTTTACTAAGAAATGAAGAGAAAAGGCTTTGGGAAGAACCATCAAAAAACAAGCTTAAATACTAACGATTAGTTCCCCAAAAATATGTACATTCTAGTAAGACAACTATTAAAGTTAGTCACCAATCAATATCTTTACACTATAGCTAGGTAGTTAGTGCAAGACATCACTAATTTCTTGTTTGGGATGCCTTGCCAGGACAGAGTATTATCCTGATCCACTGTGTGTACTGAACCTGCATATCACAGACTAACATCTAAATATCATTGAAAGAAAGAAAACCTAGCTGTTTGCCCCTGCTGCATATTTCATGAGGTAGCCTGATATACTCATATCCATACCTGCAAAAGATTAGTGCACATTGCCATTTCACCACATGTCACATCTGCTCCCAGTATTTTGCAGACCCTACGAAAAGGAAGATTCCCAACGGTGGTCAGAGGAGCAAGATACAGCTTCTCTCTAAAATCAATAAGCTTCTTTTCCCGAGGGTGTATCTTGAGGCTCCTATCAGGTTCTGCAAGACCATCATCAGCCGTATGAAGCAGCTCAGTTTCTGCAGAGTCTTTTCCAATATCCTTCTCCAAAACAGTTGCACCTGTCAAATTACACACTTAGTCATAAACCTCACTTATGTATGGAAAAGTTAATTATTAGCAAAGACTCCACAAGTAAACTACCATTTTCCACTTCATCTGAACAGCAATTTTCATCAACTACAGATTTTGCTTTCTTCAAGGGTCTAAGCTCCTCAGTTGCACTTGCTTCCTCAAGATTATCTTCTGCTGTCAGAGGGCACTCAGAACAGTCAACTGAATCATTGGCTGCGTTTTTGCTCTCAGTTTCACCAGCAGCAGCATGAGAATCATTTAAAACAACTTCACCTTCCTCCTTATCTACCAGCATCTTTTTCTTGTTGGGCCCCTAAATTATTGTATTAAAAATACCACTAAATCATCAAGATGATATAACTATGAAATGAACAAACAAGCCAGAAGTAAAGAACTTCAAAAATTCATCAATATTAGCAAAGATAAAGTTGAGGAGTTACTAAGAACACTAATTTATGTAGAAAGTTTCCATTTTAGAAATTTATTCCAAATACATGCAAACAGCATATAATAATAGATAACGGCGCAAAACTAAGGCTATTAATTAATATAAGTGATAAAAATTAAAATTCCCTAAAACTGTTGGTTCACCATACCATAAGTCCAAGAGATTTGAGTACAGCATCTGCTTTTGTAAAGCGCATTTTGTTTTTCCACAGAAGTTTCTGAACATCTTTGCTTAGTCCATTGACCTCAGAGCTTTGCTTCAACATGTTGCCGGTAGTAGCAGAAGCAACATCCTTATGCGTGCCAGCAAACCTACAAGCTAAACCATAAGGGCAAGGTGCATCTGCACTTATGAATGGGCATTCACCCTCCAAATCAGCCGGTTTCTACATACAACAAAAATAACTACATATATGTAAATCTCCAAATGGATGGAAAAGATCCCAATAAGCCAAAATTTGAAAAAAAAATTCTTAGTTCAGGAAATTTGGGTAATAATATACCTGATCCATAAAGGCTTGTAAGTCATGGCTGAAACGACATTTATCTTTATAAGGACAAGCATTAACATCTCCAGTCTTTGCTATCTCAGCACATAGATGTAAAGCAGATTTTTGTTCCTGAACACCCAAAAAAAACCAATCCTTAATTATCATGTCACCTTTAACTACAACAAAACAAAAATCATTTTCTTCCTGCCTGGCAAATTAAAAGTGCATTTGCTTATGCAGAATAAGATGATAAATTTAAAATTGAGATAAATTGGGACCTGACGACGCTCTCGTTTGAGTTGTCTTTTAGATTTCTTTTCCTTGACTAAGGATGACTCGGATTGCTTGGCGTTGGCTTTAGAGTCGGCGTCGGAGGCGCCGTCGTTTTGATTTGTTCTAGTGGGTGGTGGAGGTCGAAGAAACTCTCGCTTTACTGGGGCAATGGCTCTGGCCACTAGCTCTTCCGGTGTTTGATGAGTAGCACCGTTTGAGTTCGATGGCTGCTTTGGAGGCGGGACAGCTTCTATCTCCGCTTCTGTCACCACTTGGATATCTTTTGGCGACTCGGCCATCGCTGGCGAGCGAACGAACTCGGTTCGCACCTGTCTCTGGTCTCAGTAACAAGGAGTGAGTTACTGGTAACTGATTAGGGTTTATGATATGTGAGATTTTTCATTTTTGTTTCAAGGAGGCAATGGAAACGACGTAACCAAGTGCCGTTTTCTCCAATGCGAGATTTGGAGGGAAGGGACAAGGGAGAATCTCAGAATCAACCAAACGACGTCGTTAGATTCAGAGAGGGCGGGAAAAAAATCATGTCAGAAGTGGGATTTGAACCCACGCCCTCTACCGAGGACCAGAACTTGAGTCTGGCGCCTTAGACCACTCGGCCATCCTGACCCTTTGATGACAGTCAGTTAGCCATAAATATAAAAAAATAAAAGTTCTGGGCCTCTCCCGGGACAATAGTCCACCACACCCATGTTAGATGAGCTTTCTTAAACTACCCTATCAAGCCTTCAAAAGGAATGAATCTATTCCTGCCCATAAATGCTGCTGTTCGAAGCAAGTTCCATTAATGGAGTTGCGTAACCAAAATGCAAAGAGATTCCATTTTCTTTGATTTCCAAAGGAAGGTGCTCAAAAGAGTTGCTTACACTCAGCCAGATTAATACGTGGTGGTCTGCTTAATGAATCATTAAGGGTAAACATATAAAAGGTGGCTTCAAATTTACGATTACTTAAACAGACACATGTTTCTATTTTATCTCAGTTGCCAACTTTGGTCTGCTTCATTTGGTGCAATACTCAACTTAGAAACCAGGAATCGACAGGTCAAGGAAGGAAGGAAGGAGGAAAAAAAAAAAAAAAAAAAAAAAAAGACAATACATTGATTGATATTCAAAAGCTTGAGACTTTTAAACATCCATTGATTGAACCTACCGTACAAGCAAATGGGAAAAAGTTAAATGAAATACCCAACTCTTTACTTAAAAATGAAACAAAAGAACGAAGAGTCAAGTTCAACTCTTCTATTGTCAATGCAACAAATCATGTCAACTTAAAATGTTTACATTCCAATATGATTATCTACCATACATAAATAAAAAAGCTATAGCTATAACCGATATGATTATTTAAGCTGTATATATAACTTCATTCCACCGTCCAAGATGGATATCCGATGCAGGTTGAACTATAATTACCACAACCATGAAACTCGTTGAAGTTGGAAGCGGAAAACAAATGAATGAATGCATGTGAAGAAATTACGGAATAACAACGAAGTCAAATATAGGTGCCGCAACTTTTCAACTCTTTCCAAGAGTTCCAAGTTACTGATTGGACTCGGATTTTGTAGTCGTGTTTCCATTCTGTTGTTGCGGCTGCGGAGGCTGCTGCTGTTGTTGTTGTTGGAACTGATGAGGAATGTTAAGCTGGGAAGACTGCTGCTGGTGAAGCTGGAACATCTGATGGTTAACAGAAAGCTGTTGGGAAACCATGCCCTTAGAGGGATCAGAATCACCACCTAGCTCTTGTGTAACAATCTTTAATCGCCGCACCTCCGCAGTTAATGCTTCATTTAGAGCTGTTAAAACACAGCACCATAAAGTTATCGGTAAGTTATTGAAGCATACAATTCATACAATGCAGTTGTAGGACAGACAACTTGATACAAAAAATCCGAATGACTATGAGCTACCAAATGATGAATTAGGGAGACATTTTTTCCCAGCACTACTTCAAATACTGAGACAAGCAATCATAAAGTTTAGCAGGTTTAATCATTCAGCATGTATGAAACGCTTTGTAAACAGAAGGCCCAGGCATGTGACATTTATTTTATTAGACAATCATGATATTTCCACCATCTTACCAGGGCTATCCAAACAGATATAATTACTGTTTTGGGATTTTTTGCCTAATCAATGCAATATCATTTTGGGTGCATTTCAAGCTTCCAGCTATGGTTATCACACCATAAAGCTATTATTTCAATCCAAAAAAATGACAGTCTCCAGTATCCACATTACACTTCAACATGAAGCAGCCAAAATCTAATTAAATTTTATACTGCTACAAATTGATTCAACTTTCCTATAGCACTTCCTGGAATTTCTCAACAGCATTAACCTTTGATGTATAAAATATATGGATGATGGAACGGGCAATAAAAAGCAACCGAGTAACTTGTACCCCAAAAATGCAATGTAATAGGATAATAATTTAAGAAAAAACAATATGTTCTGAATAATTAGATACAAATATCGTAGATACTTATTTACACCTTAAAACCTCACAGCATTTTTGTAAACATAAAACTAATGCATCTTTCGTTCTCAATGATATTGTAACTTTTTCCCACTACTATGACGTTAAGATTAACGCATTAAAATATCAGATATTGTAAGGCACGTATCAAAAAAAAATTACTCATTAAAGCATGCAAATCACACGGCTAATAGCTGAAGACATCATTCATCCATAACTGCTTTTCATCCAATTCAATCTATATATGCATTAAAAGAAGGCTAAATTTTTAGGATTTTACCATCACGTAGTTGTGCCTGTTGCTCCATGGCTTGAAGACGGAACTTCAACTCGTTGTTCTGATTTGTAAGCCCAACAGAATCTCTCTGCATAGTTAAAGTTGACAATAAGAAATGTGAAGGAGGAAATTAAAAAAAACATTGCTATAACGTTTTGATCTCTAAATCCTCCACCTGTAAAAGTGTCAGCTGAGCAGACAATGTGGTAGCTTCAGTCTGCAGAGTCTGAACCTTGTGCTCCAACTCTGAAATATACCGCATCTTTCGTTCTTTGGAACGAGCAGCTGATTGACGATTTGCCAAAATCCTTCAAAGATCCAACCAATAAGTTAAGTGGAATGTAGCTAGAAATGCTTTTGAATGATCAAAAACTACATATAGTAAAGTCGGATACCTCTTTGCACGTTTTGGGTCAGCCATAGCAATCTCGGCAAGCTTCTCATTTGCCATGATTTTCTTCAGTTCAGCTCCACTGAACTCACCATTTCCAAACTCCAAACTAAAGGCAGCCGAATTTCCATCAATTGAATTGGTAGGCGAAAGTTGTCCAGGACGATTTCCAGGTGAAGGTGGTAATTTTGGGGACTCGTCACCAAAGTTTAATTTTTCCATAAAACTATCCATGGAAATGCTTCTGTAATGTCTAGAAGCTGGAGTGATATCTCCTCCTGCACTCCTTTTGATCCCTTCCCTCTTCTCAGTCGAATTCATTCTGCCTCGATGTCCACTGTTCCCACTTTCATTCACACTGCTTTCGGCTTCATTATCGCTGCTATCACCTCCATTGGTCTTTGTTCCGCTAGCCCTGCTATCCAAATCTTCATGATTATCATTACCGTTGTTCTTATCATCCGTGCCGGAAGAATTCAATGCATCAATAGTATCCAAATTCATGTAAGCAGAGAACAAATCATCCACAACTTCGCCTTCCGATTTCCTCTCTCCCACTCCTTCTGCATTGGCATCACCACTTCTTTCCCAACTCGTTTCCTTTTTCACCAACTGAATTGGCTTAGGCACTTCCGAATTTTCCTTCCCAGACAGTGATCGTTCCAAACCACCGCCACCCCTTAAGGGAAGGAGAGGTGGTGAAGACTGCAGTATTGTATTAAATCCAAATGGAATATCACTATTGGACCGCCTATGCGATTTTCGAGGCGGCAAACTCTCTCCAACCCGCATAGAATTCCCCCTGGAAAATGGGGAGGGTGGCAGCAAAGAATGCGAAGTTGCATCCCTATCTTCCATAGAAACATCAGTACAAATTTGGTCTGGAACAGCCACAGAGGGAGAATCACGAAACGGAGAAGGGCTTAAAGGGGGCAATGAATCAAGGGAAAAAAATGAAGAAGGCTGTGACAAAGACCGGGAATGAGTTGGTCCCGGACTAAAACTCTGAGAACCCATTTGCTGGTTCGTTTGGCGGGACACAGGGATCTGTGAATAAGGTGAAATGGGTGGGATCTGGTTAGGGTGTGAAGGAGGGATACCAACTCTCTTGTTAGCTTCACCGCCATTAAAGTTCTGGCCAAAATGAGAGAAATGTCTAGCAGCCCTCATTTGATTAGGATTTAACTGAGGTATTTCAAGATGGTTCATTGACAAAGGTTGCTTAGGAATTGAAGATGATGATGTTCCAAATGAAGATTGAATCCTTTGCATCACATCAGTGTTACTGTTACCTTCTTCACTATCACCCATTTCTCTCTTTTCTTTCTCTTACAAACAATAATACTGCAAAAATAAGATAAAGATTGCACCTTTCAGACAAAAGAGAGAAGCTCAAAAAGATTAAAACTTCGGCCAATTCAAAGCTAAACTAAACACAGTTCACCCCAAACTAAATATAGCAACAAGACAATACAATTAAACCCACCAGAATCTGCAAATTGACAGTAGGAATCCAAGAAAGTAAAGTAGAAGAATCAGCAAAATTCAGAACAAAATAAGAAGAGGAAGAGACTCATTGAAGATTATTTAGACTAATAAAGAGAGCAACAATACATTAGCAAGAGTGTTTAAGTACCTTGTAAATATCCGGTCAAAGCAAGGTGAAAATGAGGCAAAAAAAAGGAAGAAAAAAAATGGCCGTCCGGCGTAATTTAGCAATATATGAAGAAGGCAGAGCAGGTGCAAGTTAGCAAGGTGGCACCACCACTAAAATCTCCGCCGAATTTAGCGGCAGGCGCTTTCTCTCTCTCAGTTTCCTGGGGAAATTTTTAAAAGAAATAAACATTTTCACTATTTAAATATTAAAAAATCATATAGTTAGTAAATAAATAAAAATAAAATAAAGAAAAAGAAAGGCTTTTTGGTTTGGTTTTCTCGCTCTAGAAGTTTGACAAAAAAAAAAAATTAAAAGGATGCTTTCTCTCTCTAGAAAAAAAATGAAATACCCTCTTCTTTTTCTTTTTAGTTTTTGGGATTATAGGAGAGACACGGATTTCATGGCATCCACGTAATCTACGCGTGAAATTAACAAAGAAGAAATTTCATTTGAATTTGCATTTGGGTTTTCATTTCAATTTGATTCCGACCTCATTTGCAAATTTGACACCTTTGTCTCCGCAGCTTATTTAGCAATGAATTTCTCCTAACATACCCTTATTTTAACATTTTTGGATTTCTTATTAATAATTGATCATATATAGTACATATCTTTACCAATTCCACTATTAACATTTATTTACTACTATTACTTATTTATATTTATAGTCATTGTCGATTCCATGCGATGGTATAGTGTTGAATTCTTAATTTCAGTAGTTATGGTTCGAATTTTAGCAATCTCAAATACTTATTTATTCCAATATTATATTGGTTTGGGTTGAGGTCTAAACAAGATAAATTATTCTCCGTATCTATTTTCTTTAATCATAATATTCGAATGAGATAATATCTTACTTACATTTTACATTTGGTGTCTTCTCCCATGCGCTTGTTATAATGCACCTTACAGTACATTTGCTTAGTTATGACCCTTGAATGCATTCATTTTCTCCTAGTCGTTGGATATTAAAAACTTCGATTTGTTTAACCGGTTTTAAAACTTTACCAATAGTCCTCCATTCCGCATCTACCACAAGAATACACCTCCTTTTCACCTTTTGTTTTAGTCTCCTTCCTCCCTTGGATGAAAGGTGTATTCTTGTGGTAAATGCGAAAATGAGGGTTGTTGGTGAAGTTTTAAAACTTGTTAAATAGGTTGAAGTTTTTAATATCCAATGACTAAGAGAAAATGAATGCATCAAAGAGCCAGAATTAAGTAAATGCACCGTAATACCATAAGAAAACACCTTCGGTTAAGAGTTATCAAACTTCTCTAATTACTATACCGATCGATAGTTCTCTTAGTTTACATTACGTTGGACTCCAAATGAACTTATTGAAGTTAATTAAGTTAACAACTAACTGACATATGGCAAAAAGTTCCTACATGGATGTCCAGGTGTAAACCAACATGGGTTTTTTTTTTTTAATGGAAAAAGTACTGGTAAGTTAGAAGGAAATAAATCAACTTGATGTTTGGTGCTTTCCCATGATTTGAACCCATAGGAATATGATTGCTATGAAGGTGATTGGCGATTACTAATAATAATAATAATAAAATTAATGGGAAGATAACGTTGCTATATAAGTTTGACATGCATGCAAATGGTTATTTGATACTTACCAAACATAAATAGCATCTAATACTAACATAATTATAATCTTGATTTTGTGAGTAATTAATATTTGTGTTGTTACAATGTGACGTATAATCATGGTGTTATATACTTATAATTATATATATGATGATATTGATCGTATCATTTATATGTGATTTTGTAGATTTATTTCTTCTTGTGGATATGACTAGAGAGATAACCTAATCTTTACACAACTTTCAAACATGTTACATTCGTTTTTAAGTATTCAAAATTTTAACATTCTTTTAACGTAAAGAATCTCTTCGATCAATAAGTACATAATTAATTTGTTGATAAAAGTATTATTAGAATTGTTTGACAAAACAATCAATAAGCTTTTTAAGTAAATTCTTTAACACAATTCTCTTAATAAGATGCTTAATTAGTATCGCTATTATGTGTGTGACTTACCTAACTCATATATTACATGAACCTCTCCGAATTATAAATTAGTTAAATTATTTGGTGAAAAGCATGATATATATTAATTAAAATATCGGGTTGAAGTTGGTTTTCCACAAACTTATTGGTCATTATTGAGATTTATTCAATAATATCGGGCATAGGCAGCCTACTCTTGCTTAGGCTTCTTTGATTAAATTATCAATTACATACATGATTTAGTTATTTGATTTGTCTTGCAATGGACACAAAAACTAGAAAATAATTATCCATTTGATTTATAAATATAAACATTATTTTTCTTTGGCCAAAAAACATTTATTTTTCTATAGCTTGAAGAAGAAGGGTCAAGGCTGTCTCGTGGTAGATAATTCTATTTGACCAATGCAACAATGTACTCAAAATTCAAGCAATGCATGCACGTTTTGCAATGGATTCCAATCTTTTTTTAATTATAAACATAGAAACATGCATGTTGTTGCTATTCTACTATTCCAATTGCCAAATAATTTACATTTATAAAAAATAATATTATCATTCGATTATTTAATTTCAATGCATATTATATATAATATATATACATATATATATATATATATCGGAGATAAAATTTGCATTCAACTTGCATTACAATTTACTAGTGCTTAGAAGCAATCCGCAACAATATATACTATGATGACCGAGTGAAATAACCTTTTTATCCTTATCATCATCTTTTTTTTTTTAAGTATCTATCATAGTCATTACAATTCATCCTATCCTTAACAACTTGGATATGAATATTTTTGTCTTCCCGTTTTGGGTTTTATGTGAATCGACTCTAGATTAATTAATTACTTTAATGCGGGTACCGAAAAGTAAATATTACTATATATAAAAATTAAAGGCCAAATTTACACTACCAAAAAAATGGTTCTTAATGAACTTTTAACTTTTTGAACTTCATTACATAGCATTTTTAATTCTTTTATTAATCTCAATTGGAACTGGTGATATATTTACGTACAAAAGTGAAATTTCATTGATTAGCCCTAATAGTCGCAGGTACCAAAACAAAAGGTCAAATTACGGTTAATATAATGATAGGTCCATGTACTTACAAAAAAGTCAATTTTTGGTTCCTCTACTCAAAAAGCGATCAATTTAATCACTTTACTTACATATTTGGGTCAATTAAGTCCCTCGGTTAGATGGGGTGTTAAACTGATGATGTGTGACGTGGTAGTTGACACATGGATTTTTGTCATTTTCATAATTTTCTGGAAAAAAAAAAGAGAGATTAAGTTAACGATCGGAGTCGATTAACCCAAATTCATAAGTAGAAAGACTAAATGGATCCAAAGCTGTAAGTAAGAGGACTAAATTGATTGTTTTTTAGTAGAGTGATCAAATTGACCTTTTCTTATAAGTACAAGGACCTATCGAGTATTTTAACCATGAAATTAGCTTCTTATAATTCAAGAAATCGCTTAGATGGGGCAAGGCAAGCCTCCTTTATTTTTTATTGACTTGAAACATTTAATCAGTAATAATTAATGCTCAGCACCCACCACCAAACAGAAAATAATTAATTATGGAGTATGAGGAGAAAGAAGTTATAACCAAACTTTCATCTTCTTCTTCCTTTTACCCTTGTGACTGACATAAAGGAAGAAGAAATGGACCCCAATCTTTTCTTCCCCCATTTTTGTAATCCTTATCTTAATGCTTAATTTGTAAATAAATACTCATATTTTACTATATTATTATTATTTTTTTATTATGACATAATTCATGCTGGTTCTAATTAAGTTACCAGCAGACAGGCCCATGCAGATGCAGATGTAGTTGAGAGACCAACAGAATAATATCTCTTTTCTAATTCTTTTCTTTCAAAAAAGTAATTAAATTAAATCTCTCCTAAACCTTTCACCAAATCATGAAGCTGTTTTGATCAATGGCTATAATTTGATACAATGAAACTGGGCTTAGAATTTTTTTTTAAAAAAAAATGAAACCAAAGATATAGGGGAGTGGCCCTCACAATATCTTAATGTCCCACCATTGTTCAATTATTTATTATACGGACAAATCTTATGAAATTGTTTGGGATTTTTCCCATAGTACATGTCCAAAATTTAAAATTATTCAATGTTGCCAAAAGCCCAACCATGGCATTACCATATGAGGAAATTTCATTTGTCACAAAGTTCGTTTATTCGACAAATCTAAATACATAACATCCATTGAGAATTCGACTTATCCTAAGTAAAACTTAGGATTCGAATATTATGAATGAAAAAATAAGTGTTAGGTAATTTTTTTTCTTACATTGGATTCAACACAGTTTAATTTATCATCGAACATCGAGAAATTTACATTTTGAAATCATAATCAAAATCAATATCCATCGGATGTCAAGACATTTGCATTTTGAAATATTGGCAACACAAGAAAGTGAACATTTACATGTTAATGTGATTAAAATCTTAATAATTAATTAAAACATCTCTCAAAATGAATTTTTACTTCCTCTCAAATAGTACTTTTCCTTAGTTTTTTTTATAAGAAAAAATGCAATTTAATTTCATTTGTAAAAAAGATTTTTCCTTATTATTTGACGCCCCTCCATCAAGCTTGCTGTGAAGAAATCGTTCCCCAATGGAGGAAATTTAACCAAACCCACCAAACATTTTCGCTTGCCTTACTAGATTTCTAATTTCTTCATGAACAAACTTTCTTTTGCGATTGATCCAAATGACGGTAGTTTCACCTTTATCAATGAAATTAGGAACGAAAATCTCCCATTTCAATATGGACTATCTTTCCAAGTAAACGGACACATGTTGTTGCTTAATTAAAAAGGTTATCGTTATTTTTTACCAAGTAATTACCAATATTTAAACATTGTGAATTTCGGATTGTAATGAAGTTTCATTACACTCTTAAAAAAAGCATTATGAATTTTACCATCACTATTTGCTAACATTTTTTAAACAATAATGCATGGTAGTAATTATTTCCTTGTTCATAAAATGCATATAATTCTAAGCAAAACGTACAATACAAGGTTACTATAGACTTGATTTTAGTTGCCTGCCTGCCCTAATTGACAAACAATTTTTGAAGATTATGGAATTTGCTTGTCACGGAAGTTAAAATTGTAAATGCATATATATTGTAATATTTGTTTGTTTAGTCTTTTCCAAATTGGTATTGCAAATGTTTCCACATACTAATTCATAATAATAGCACTAAGGAAACACATTTGATGCTATGGCAATTAACTTAGTTTCATGTTATCAATGAATTTTACAACAGATCCTTTTTTTTTTTGGTGAAAATTTTACAACAGTTCCATGTTCATATATAATATATATGTATGTATATATATAGTTTTGTACCTCAAAAGAAAATCTAGTAACGTTTTGATAAAATTTTCTTTGAATTCGTTTTCAAAACTAAAGGCTGAAATGACTTTTATTAAATACAACGAGGCAACTTCACATGTGAGAATAGAATAAAAATAAATAAATTATATAATTGAAGACAAAAACATAAATTAAATCAAATGCAACCCTTTCCCCATTCTTTATTTCTTCATCTATCATCTTTCACTTTTCAAAACATCCAAATGTATACACATAGTGAGTCACAATAATTAAGATCTAATAAGTCCAAAAAAATTGGGGTCCAATTATGCTCCACATAATACCACAGTGCATTCATTTCACCCCTTATAATAATACTATTAGTATAATATTATTAAGAAAATGAGTAATATTATTTTATATTTTCAATTCTGAAATTAAAAAATAATTTATATTTTTTTCCATATTTTTATCTTAGGTTTTGCTAACTAAGGGTGGTACTCATTAAGATTATCATTTCCAAACGTATTTTTTCAATATACTAGCTAAAAGTCAATGTGTATATATATAAACATATAAACAATAGTTTAATTAGTATAGATAAAGAAATTATAACTAAAATGGTAGACTAATAACCATTAGAAAAATGTTTTGAGAGACCAACAAGTGGTTTAAGAAGTTTGAGATTTATTCACTTTTTAAGTAAAGTATCATATTCAAGTCTCATAAATAGAGAAAATTATTATTCGAGAGTTTTACCTCAGTGAACAGATCCGAACGATGTTAAAGATATTAAAATAAAAATTAAATTATACAAACAAAACATAGTTATTTTTTATTATTTATGCAGCTAAATTTTTCAATGCTGCATAATGAAAAAAAAAAGAAAAAGAAGAGGTATTTTATGCTCCCTTGAACATTTTTTTTTTCAGGTAAAAAAAGGAATTATTGTCTTTTTTTTTGGGAAAGAATTTGTATATTTTGTCTTTGAAAAGAAAAGAGTAATAGTAGTAGTAAGAATAAAATAATACTGATACAAAATTCACGAAAATTCCGAAATGTAAGCCACGTGGAACGAGTCATAAACGTCGATGACATCTTAAAGTTTGACCGCATTAGGGAGCGGGTCCAAGATTCTGACACGTGTTAATAAAATCGTGGGAACTGCTTTTTGGGACACGTGGTGAGGTTTTGGAGCGTAAAGGCGGGGAAAATGGGTGTGGTAAGCTTATCCACTTCAATTTAAGCAGTTGTCAATCAGCAACGACTGAAGTGAAATTATATATACGGGCTACTTTTTATGGGTCGGGCCCACTTCTAAAAATTAGGCAAAACCCATCAATAATTTGAAAAGGAGAGGCCGTTTTGTCTTCGATTGGTGGCCTGGTAGACAACGACAGTACCAGTCCAACGACGTCGTTTCCCCCTTTGTGTGTGTATTACTATTACCTACTTTGAAAGTGTAATTATTTATGCCTTTGGTCATTTTTTTCACTTTTGTTGACAATTTTGAAGCTTTTCGATGATATTTATTAAATCATTGACATATTTGTATATGAAATTTAAGAAAATAATTTGAATTCTGATTACTGAAATTAATTAAGGATTTAATACTTTACCTACAATCTGCTCTACGCGTTATTTGTTTATGTTTTTTTTTTTAATAATACAGTGTAAATTGTAAAGTACATTAAGGTTCGAATCTTGTCTTGCATTAATACTAATAAAGAAAGATTAAAATCATTTTAGATTAATCAAACCAATGAATTTTGTTCCCTCGCTAATCTTGCATTTGGAAAACGACCAAAGAATAATGATAGAATTTGATTAATTATAAGCATAGTTTTTCCTTGTTCCGAACCCCACGACGACTAGTCAAATACAAAGTTTCTCGTGTTGGAAGGAACAAAATCTTTGGGAGATTTTTCCTTTAAAAGAAAAGGGGTGGGTCATCAGCTTTGATCATCATCTCCCAATCCACAAATGCAAGGCTTATTACTTATTAGCACTTTTGTTCTAAATTTGTTTTCTAGCACTTTGGTTGATAATTGAGATTTGGGAACTAAATACAATACCATTACCCAACAATGCCCAACGCCATTTTTGGTTAACATCAAATAGAAATTGATCAAAATCGATCTCCAAACTCATGTTTAAAATCTTAGAATCAAATTTTAGCTAATGTCGTGTGTAGTGTACGTATAGGCAAAATGATGATAAGGATAGTGAAAGGAGATAAGCCCTAAATCCCAATCAATATCTGCCAAAAAAAGCCCCACGATTGATGGAAACAGATCGACTCTTTGGATGCAACAACTTTGGATCAAAATTATACTGCCAGTGCCATGTGGGTGTGCTACGTACCCGTCAATGTCCACACGCCCAATTGGTTCACCCTCTACCCTACTTAGGAGTTAGGGTATATACCTTTGATATTGATAACGATAATAATTTCATTTCAGTCTGCCAGTGCTGAAAGCGTAAGGCGAAGAGAAGAAAGATGAGCCATATAAGGATGGGCAGTGAGGTTACAGCGGAAGCAGGGTAAATTATCCAATGGAGAGAAGGGTGGATTTGCAATTGATTTGTTGTGATGCGTTGAGATGTCATCAATGCGTTCATAATTTAAAGCATTTTCCCAAAGGTTTTAATCCTTTCAAGTTTCAACCCATAATGAACAAAATTTATGGCAATGGAGTGCCCAACCGTAGAGGTAACTCTGCTCCTGATCCTGTATGCAACCATAATGTGATCCTTTCTACGATGTGAAGATTACAAAGGGTAACCTGAAAATTGACTGGAAATAAATAACCTCTTTATTCTAGCCAACTAGATGTGTAAACTGTTATAAATTGGAGACTAAACATTTTAGGAGAATTTAAAAACCTACATCAATGGAGCAAAAGATCTATCCATTAAAATGCTCCGGCCCTCTTATGGGATTCAGTCCTAGTTCCATTCAATGTTTATGGTTGACTGCACCTGAATCAGGGGCTCCGAGGCAGAAACATACTCCATGTCTAAGCTTGGTCAAAAGCTACTTGATGGTGATGTAGCGGTTTGTCCCATGTCTAGCCCAGTAATTCTTGAGATCCAGTGGTATTGAAAGATCTTGACCTTCAGCTGCCAGCCTACTAATCAACTTTGTGAAAACGCTACCACTCATCTTCCGTCCACCCACTCGAGCATGGCGCTTGTTAGGCATCTGTGGCAATGGGTATGATGAAAGGGTGGTGGTGCAACAAGATGACTGCCACCCTCCATTTCCCCACTTGTAGCACTGTCTAGGAACTCCTGTGCAGGAGCAGACTGGCACAGGCATTCTGGTTTCATCGAAGTTGATCAAGTTCAACCCAACATCCTGACTATTCCACTCAGATTTACACCTCTTCACCTCAGTAACAGCTTGCCTATTTAAATCCTCAGCAACTTTCTTCACCTTCCGTGGTGGCTTCGATGAAACGACTTTATTATCCTTTATACCATTTACAGAACATCTCTTGCCTTCTTCAGAAGCAATGGTAGTTACAGGGAGGGCATCAGTAACATGTTCACCGTCTTCACCCACATCAGTTGAATGGTATGTGGGATGCATGCGTTTTACTCCACGCTGCATTGGAAAGTTCATTGCATTTTCACGATACTGCAGCACAGCTAAAGCATTATCTCTCTCCATTAAGGCGCCATCCCGCTCAGCAAGTGCCTTATCCCGCTCCAGGAGGGCCTCATCTCTTGCAGCCAAGGCTTCCTTCTTTTCAGATATTGCGATGTTCAGTTCTTGAATGGCGGCATCCCTCTCAGCAAATATGGACATGATTTTCTTATTCATGCTCAAGGCGTTATTTTGTTCCTTCATGTGATGTTGTGGCATCATGTTCCACTGCAAGAAACATTTGCATCCTACTTAATGAATCAAGCAATAAAGATAAAGTAAAGCAACATGGTTAAGAAGGGAATTGTTTGCTTTGTACCGGAGGGTGTACCCCTTTGTAGTAATCAGGTTTATATCTTCCATTTTCTTGTTGCCTAGTACCATCCATCTAGTATCAACTCTTCTCGAATTGATCTAGAAACAGTTCACAAGCAAACTGCGTGAAAGCCACTCCTCTTACTGTAATGCAAACAAAAAATAAAGAGTATCAGGTATGTAAAGAGTACGTATATTTTATGGAGGAAAAAATCAAGGTTCAATTTCAAGTGATTTTAAAAAACAAACAGCAATGAAGTAAAGAGAGGTCCCCTCTAAATCATTACAGTAAGTAAAACTCTACATCACCAAAAAATTGCAACCAGGCTTTAGGAAGTAGAGTAAACCAAACAATTGATTATTCCATTTTGCAAGCAGGTGATTTGGAGAAAGAAAATAAAAGAAGAAAAGTAACCAAAATATCACAACGAAAATATAAACTTTTAGCTGTTAAAGACTGTACCTATAACAATCACCGGCCATAACTAAAAATAATTAAAAGAGAAAAGAAAAAGAAACCATAACATTTCAATTTTCTTGTCAACATACAGTAAAATGAGGCATCTTCCTCACAGGTGCACAATATCATCAGTGAAGTTAGAATGGATTACCTAATATAATCAGGCAAAAGGCCACACACAGAACAGGATCAAATTAGAAGTTGAAACTTTAATTATAAAAACTATCACTCTTCAACAGGAAAGCAACTTCAAGCTTTACAGATGTAATATTAATCTATATAAATGGCATGCATATTTGTAAAAGAATGCTTAAACTTGCTGCTGCAAATCAGGAAAGCAGCAATCATTCCAAAATAGTCATTTTTGAAGTCAGGAATAAACACTGAAGCTGAAGAGACTCAAACAAATCAGACTTATAATTAACTTTAAACCTATTAAGAAAGTACTTGTAACAACAGAATTATTCACCATACCAAAAAAAAAAAATTCCAAAAGAATGCTGGGTTATTTATTTTGTATAAGGCAAGCAGCCAAAAAAGGCACCATGACATCTGCTGGTTGACCAACATCCAGGCTGCAAAAGATGGTAAGCAGACACATAATGACCTCAGCCAAGCAATGTTCTGCTACTTACTAACACTTATGTTGATTAGTTCACAAACAAGGAAAGCATCAAAACCGGGGCCCCCAAAACTCCCATAAGCTTGTATAAAGCCGAGATTGCAAAACCAGTCAAGTTTAACTAAGTGCAACCTCTGAAGCTATCCACACCAGGATAATGTCAAGTTCACATTTGCAGAGTATCTATTTATTTTAAGTTTGGAAGGCATCTCTCTTAACACATATCTAAATTCCAAAAATGAAATTGAAATTCTTAAAGACCACAAAAAAAAAAAAAAAAAAATTTACAACATTCCCATTCCCGTCCAATGGACAATGCCAATTTCCTAATTTCTTGGGCTTACATTAATGATCAACTTCATACAATTCAAACAAAATTTATTTAAAAACAAACACTTGAGACTAACGCATATGCATGCTAGCAAACCCTAATAAAGCACATTCCACAGTCCAAGTTGATTAACAAGCATAGATTTGAACACCAAGTTACGATTTTTAGCTAAAATAATCGCCTAATTAATAAGTAGTACTGATTTTTTCCTTTTTTAAAAAATGAGATAAGCAAAAGAGAAGATGTTAAGGAAAAAGGAAAATGTTCGACTCGTGTGAGTTCGAATTTTCAGTAAAGTTAGGGTTTTTCAACACAATTAAAAGTCATTTAAGAAAAAGAAAACGCTGCGCATATAAGCCTAAGAAACGCTCGATGCATAAGGTATACAAAGCTATTGAAAAAAAGAGATCTTGAACGAAACAATGAGAAAATTAATTAAAAAAAAAGAGAAGAAAAGCTTACTTCTTTTTTTCCTCTTTTACTGACCAATGGAGTAATGATTCGAAGCCTGAAATTTCGTTCCCAAAAGGCGAAACCCAGCGAAGAAGAAGACGGAGTTCGAACTTCGATCGCCCAGAGAAAGACAAAATTAAAATTATTGAGAAAAGGGTTTTTAAATAATTCCTTGCTTTTTGTTCTTCTTCCCGCGAAAACGACGGCGTTCTTCTTTCCTTCAGTCTTATGAGAGGATATTAAACGACAGCGTTTGATATCTTGTAAGGCAGAAAGTGGACCCAAACCCCGGCACGTCTTGAATCTCTTTCACTGCACGCTTAAAGTTTCAAGTTTTCTTCTTCTTCTTCTTCATCAAATATCAATGTCGTTTACTTGTTTTAATCTATTTAAAGATTGTGCTTTTATTTCTGGGTTTTGGGTGAAATATGGAGCTTGGTCTCGTTACGTTGCTGAGAGCCGCTTGGGTTGCAGTTATTCTGCCTATTGTTATAGCTTCAATACCCAGTGCTAAGCTGAGTTGGTTCCATCAACTCCTTTCTGGCTATGCAAAGAGAGGGAAGACCATGCAACCATCTTCTTATGTGAGTTTGTTTGATTTTCTTACTTATTTGATGAAAATTTCTGTCTTTTCCTATGTCTATGTTTCCTTGTTTAGATTCATGGAGAAAAGGAAAGTGAAGTTATGCATTTTCTGTATTTGTGTCTAATTTATGTTAGAATTTGTTTAAAATTAATGAGACAGGAAAATGAGGAAACTTTACTTTAGTTATATTGGGATCTGGGTTTAATTAACTCATATGATATGAAGTAATGAGAAGTTGGGAAAATTTGGATTCTCATGATTGATGTTTCTCTTTTCGTGTTAGTGTGTTTTGACTGAGAGAAGGTTATTGGAATTTTCTAAATGAGTATTATTGTTGCAGGATTTTATTTTTGCATTTATATTTGATGACACCATTGTTTATACTTTTTTGCCTTTGAAAGGTGTTTTAAGAGTAGTTCTCTCCAAATAAAGTGCAAGATGTTATTTGAACTGAATGAATTAACATAAGTTTCATTCTGTTCCTTGGATTGCAGAAATTCACTGTTCCTCAGAGATTTTTCTCTCATTTTTATATGATGGCCGTTGCATGGACAACCCTTTTACTTCTTACAACATGGTTGTATGCCTGTAAAGAGGCACCAATGACCTCTGAGTCCTTTCATTTTTCACATCTTGCTAGCTACTTGACTGGGGGTTCACATGTCTTTTCTTTCCATAAATCTCATTTGACACCGGTTGAGTACAGATACAGGGTGTGGCGAAGTGTGCTTCTACTTTTGTTGATGGAAGCTCAAGTCTTAAGACGCCTTTTCGAGACATTTTATGTATTTAATTATAGCCCCTCAGCTCGAATGCACATCTTTGGCTATCTAACTGGCTTCTTGTGAGTTTCTTAAACCATCTTCCCGCATATTTTTCTCTTCTTAATATCTAGTTTAGACCTTGTTGCTAGTTGCTACTTGAAATGTTATTATTAGAGAATGTATATATCAATTATTCATCTATTTGACTTTTATTTTATGTTATATATGAATGCTTTAGATGATGGTCTGTTTTTCTTACCAAACAATCCTTCTATGATTAGTTTCTACATAGCAGCCCCACTGTCACTTTGCTGCACTTATGCGCCAGAGGTGTTTAAATTTACTTTGAACCTGGTATCTGAGTTCATCGTTAGAGGGAAGAATCAGATGCCTGCCATTGAAATTGATTGGTTGGAAGCTATAAATCCTCTTCTGAAGCTTGGATGGGGCCAGTGGATTGGTTGCGCTATATTTCTTTGGGGATGGATTCATCAGCGCCGTTGTCATGCAATTCTTGTAAGTCACACTATTTCACATTCTTGATGAGTTCTTCTTGAAAAGTAATCTATGCAATGAAAATAGCAAGCAACAGATGCTTGAAGAAGACAAGATGAGATTCTTTATAGTTCTGTTTATAAGGAGATGTTGTGATAGAATTTCACAAGTTGTTGCATGAGTCCATGTTTATGTAGCTATATATTTGGATAGGCGATATGAATTTGTTACTTTGCTGATTAGGGACATTTAGGGAGGGGGATTGAATTGAGCTTAAAGGGTCATTTTAAATCCCCTCTTCTTCTCTTACCTTCCCACTAGCTGACATGTTAAATCTTAATTAGGCATCACTCCGGGCACATTCCGAACAAGTTGATGACTATGTAATTCCTACTGGAGATTGGTTTGAACTTGTTTCATCTCCACACTATTTAGCTGAGATTGTGAGACCTCTCTTTCTCCTATACCTTCTATCTACTTAAACAAAATCTTATCAGCTTGTAATTTTAATTATTGCATGATTTTTGTTTGCTTCTCGCTAATGATGAAGGTCCTATATGCTGGTTTGGTGATTGCTAGTGGAGGAGACCTGACTGTTTGGTTACTTTTTCTATTTGTGGTAATATTTTCCCTAGCACAATAAAAAACCTCTTATCTTTTTCTATACTATAGGCATGAACTGAAATTTGTTATTGAGTGCTGGCAGGTGGCAAATCTGGGGTTTGCAGCAGCTGAAACACATAGGTGGTATCTTCGCAAATTCGAAAATTACCCAACAAACCGATTTGCCATTATACCATTCGTTTACTAATGTTTATAACATTATTTATATACTAACTCTCAATTGTACCCTGGCTGTGATTCATGCTCTGCTTGAGTAAACAATCTGTTGGTCTCAAGATGCTCTGTGGAGGCAACTTGAACTTTAGGTTTATATATGTATAATTGTAAACTTATGATGTTTTCGGCATCATTGAGTGGATGATAATAGATATAATGTTACATGTAGTTTTCATTGCATAAAAGGAAACATCATCAGGCTTTGAGCAGATAGCTTTTATTCTAGATCAAAGTCAGTCAATGTCATAACATAGAATAATTTTTGGCACTGATGAATCTGATTAAATTCTGAGAATGATATAACTAAGCAGAAATTTCCCAGTACCGTTCCATTCAGATGGATTCTTCACTCTTATTCTTAATAGAACGCAAAGTACCAAAAAACAGAATCTCCGGACACACTTTAAGCATACAAATCAATGCCCCAAAACTTGGCAGGTTTGATTGGTCCGATATTTCCTGTCAATAGTTCTAATAAGATCCATGTCTTCCTTGGTCAGCTCAAAGTTGAAAACTTCAAAATTCTCTTGCAGTCTCTCCAATCTTGATGTCTTTGGAATGACAACAGTGTCTCGTTGGATTCCCCATCGAAGAGCAATCTGAGCCGCAGTTTTCTTGTACTTCTCAGCTATCCCCTGGAAACAAAATGTGCACATAACCATTAAACTTAGATGGAAAAAACTTTAGGGAGAACTGTACAAGGAATAAGAATTCCATACTTGAAGGAGTGGATCATCCAAACAAGACACTGTGCCAAACAATTCTGTATTAGCCGCAGCACCACCTAAGGGAGTATGAGCTGTAACACAGATGCCATGTTTCTGACAAGATTTGACAAGAGAATCACGTTGGAAGTAAGGGTGAGTCTCAATCTGATTCACAGCAGGCTTCACTTTGGAGTAAGCTAGGCAATCTCTGGTTAAAAACACATCATAATTGCTGCAAACAAAAACTTTTATCAGATAGTTCCTAATATATGATAAATTTGTGAAGAATACTAAAATGTCTGGATGAAAACTTGATTCACACCTGATACCGATGCTACGAACTAAACCCTTTGAAACCAGATCTTCCATAGCGTGCCACGTAGTCTCCAATGATATAGTTGTGTCTATGTCCAGCACTCCATCCTCATCCAATGGGTTGCCACCATCTCCTGCAATGCATACATATTATTAGATTAGACCAAAATGGATAGAAGAACACCTAAACCAATTGAAATGAATTCAACATCCCCTAATTAAACAAATTCAACCTATTTATCCAGAAATTAAAAGGTGTAAAACATTAAACTATAAAGTCAAGAAAGCACCAAAATGCAAGGGATCATAAGTATAAACAATAGGAATATCCCCTGTGTGCCTTGTGGGAACAGGAAAGTGAACGAGATACAAATCCAGGTAATCTAACTGAAGCTTCTTAAGACTGTCCTGACATGACTCGAGAACATGGCCGTGATCTGTATTCCAAAGCTGCAATGATCAAACAGATTTAGCACTAGATAAGTAATAAACTATATAGTAGTATATATAAGAAACATAAATCAATATATATATGTAATTCATTTGAACTAGCCTTAGTTGTAATAAAAAGGTTCTGATTGCTTCTGATAGTGCTTCCCCAACTTCTGCTTCATTCCTACAATCAGCTGCAACAAAACATCCAAGGTACAAAATGTCACAAAACATGAACAAGACATAAATCATACCAAAAAAAGGCGACAAATTAAACAATCAAATCTCACCTATACAACCATACTCCTATTTTTCCAAAATAAATTTGTGTAACTAAAAGGACTTCCCAGTTCTTAGTAATAAGTCCAAACAAAAAAAAAGGCTTAACAAACCCAGTTCAGTACTTTCTATAATCAATCATGGTGATTGGTGGTGACTAATAACAAATTTGTTTCAATACTTGAACAAAGAACAGAATGCAAGCTTCAAGAGTTTACCAGGAGGATCCAACAAAGATCAAAGAGGTACAATAGTTTTTCATGTAAGGAAAAGAAGGAAAAACCCAGAAATCTGGAAATTTGATGATTGCATGAGGATTATATAGTATACTGACCAGCACAATCAAAATGGCGATAACCGAGCTTGATGGAGTTGATGATGATGTCTCTAACGTCTTTTCTATCAATACGCCAAACACCCAGACCCATTTTTGGCATCTTGAATCCATTGTTCAATGTTATTGCTGCCATCTTTTCTTGAGTTTTTGTTTTTGTTTTCCTCTGCCACCCTGTAAGAAAGTAGCTATGGAGTTTTGGACTTGAGAGAAATAACGATGAAATTTCGCAGAGGATTGTCTGGTTGGGTCGGCCTTTTGGCCCATTTACTTGGCCTTTTAATTGCCTTTTCTGAATGATCTGATGAGAGTTTTATTTTGTTTTCTGGACCAAACTCCTCACACTTATTCCCCTCTTTTCAATAACATCTTTGCATATATGGCAAAAAAAAAAAAAAAAAGACATCTTTGCAAAATGAAAAAATGAGAATCATGCGTGTGCCAAACAATGCATAAATATAAATCTGTTTTCTTAGATAAATTAATATGATGTACATTTGTTTAGGTAATTTTCACAAAAAAAAAAAAAACAGCATTTGTTTAGGTAAAATAAGTACAATTTTCATTAGGTAGGTTCAAGTTAATTAATAGAATATAGGAGTACTATTTTGCTGCAGATATATATACATGTAGAATATCGAGGATTGATTTAAAAAATTGGAGTGAATTATGTATTAATAAATTTGCTTTTGGCAGAATCCTATGGGATCTAATTATAATTTAGCACATGCCAAAGTTAGGCGATAGGCATAAAGAATCCATGTGGAAAATTTGGAATTTGGAATTTTGGATCCTTTAACTTGATTTACTCATACCGACTCATTTTTTCACTCCCCAGTATTCCAATTCCAATGCTTATACTTGACCTTGTAACAGAAAGGTACTCTCTCTCTAAATAAGCCCTGACGCCGTCTTTGGCTTCATTTTTTAGAACCTTACGAGTTGTGCCATGGATATTGATCTTGAAATGACTTTTATCAATGATTGGGAAGTCACATTCCTTAGGGGATTTAACATTCAAGTATGAAAGGTTTCGAACACGAGATTTCTCCAAATGAATCCCAATCCTATATTGAGACGAACGAAGCCCGTCAAATCTCCTCAAAATGAAGTTCTGGAATGGTGGTAGTCGTAGATATATAGGGATTTTAAAAGATTGCTTAAAATCACCATCTATTGACCTTCTCATTAGGTATGTACTTCAATATTTGATGTTGGATTTCTGTCGGCAAGGAACTAATCTATCATTTTCTGGAGAGTCAAACTCTGTTTCAGAGTTTTATTCTTTGGTGGTGAGTTTGGTTAACACCACCATTGCAATGTAGTTATAAAGATTCTAAAGAAAATTGGATGAAAAAAAAGGATAAGAAGAAAGAGGAATTCTTAATTCTATACTTGCATATCTATAAAGAAAAATTCACGTTTAATTCCCTCCAATCCCTCATTTGTGGGTGTAGAATTAATAAACAAAAAAAAAACACATACACAAATGGCATATAATTGGGACAAAATTAAAGAAAGTACCTAGGCTATATATATATAGACACACACAAAAATCATGATTTATGAATGACTGTAGGTGTAAATTAATTTATGATGATTTGAAAAAAAGTATGAAAACTATTGTAAAAGGTAACGGAGAAATCAAAGAAGTTAGTTATAATGAAAAAAACATGAAATACTTCTCATTCTTGCGAAAGGAAAAGGTATAAATCTTATTTTTAATACCATAAATTTATATATTATATATAGAGCATATATTTCTTTTTATATGGGTATATATGTGTGTGTGTGGAGATTTTATATATTGTTCGGGAGTATTACAATATATATATATATATATATATATATATATAGAGGATAAAACCGCTTTGCTTGCGGCATTAAATATCTTAGATTATATTTAAAAATAGTAACGAGTGAAACAAAAATAGTAAGAAGATAATAAAAAATTGAAAGATTAAATTGTATGAAATAAAATGTATGAGGGACTAAATAACAAAGAATAAAAATAGTCGAGAGATTTTATATAAAAGAAATAAAGTTTAAGGGTTAAATCAAGTAAAAAAGAATTATAAAAGGACTAAATAGCATAAAATAAAAAATTTTGAGGAATATTTGATAAATATTCCATTAGTCAAACTTTGAAGGGGAAAAATTTTTTTTGACTTGCACCCTCTCCACCATCTATTGGGTTTGAGCTTTAAATATAAAGTATAGATTTTTTGCCAAATAATGTCCTGTCTTATGGTAGTATATACAATCTATAGGCTTTGTTTGGATGAAATAGAATATAATCCACAGGCTTTAAGCCCTATTGTTAAGTATCAGCATGTCATGAAGACTGCATCAAATGTGCAGCATTGTGTAAAAACTGATGACGTTTGCCCTTTTGGCATCTTCATTGAACTAATTTATGCCAGCACAATGTCAAAATCCCAGAGAATTCAATGTAAGAAGAAAAGCGAAATATGAGAAGATGAGATCATTCTTATTCTAGATAAAGGACTGTAAATGTCATAACATAAAAGACTTTTTGGTACTGATGGGTCTGATTAAACACTAAGAATGATACAAGTAGCAGTTTCCCGGTGCCGGTTCTATCCAGATGGATTTTTCACTCTTATTCTTAATGGAAGGCAAGCACCCCACAAACATAATCCCTGGCACACTTTAAGCATACAAATCTATGCCCCAAAACCTGGCAGGTTGATTGGTTCGATATTTCTTCTCAATAGTTTTAATCAGGTCCATGTCTTCCTTGGTCAGCTCAAAGTCAAAAACTTCGATATTCTCTTTCAGTCTCTCCAATTTTGATGTCTTTGGGATGACAACAGTGTTTCGTTGGATTCCCCATCGAAGAGCAATCTGAGCCGCAGTTTTCTTGTATTTCTCAGCTATCCCCTGAAAACATATTGCACATAAGCAATAAACTTAGCAGGACAAACTTTAGGGCATAAGCAAAGCGATTGGAACTCTAGCATTGATCAAACTTGAAATTAATCTGGACAAGGAAGAATTACATACTTTAAGAACTGGATCATCCAAGCATGACACTGTACCAAACCATTCCGTATTAGCCGCAGCACCTCCTAAGGGAGTATGAGCTGTAACACAAATTCCATGTTTCTGACAAAATTTGACTAGCGAATCACGTTGGAAATAGGGGTGAGTCTCAATTTGATTCACAGCAGGCTTCACTTTGGAGTAAGCTAGGCAATCTCTGGTTAAAAAGACATCATAATTGCTGCAAACAAATTTTCTATCAGATTGTTTCAAATTTGATAGATTTCTGGAGAATATCAAAATGTCAGGATGAAGGCTTCACACCTGATCCCAATGCTACGAACTAAACCCTTTGAAACCAAATCTTCCATAGCATGCCATGTAGTCTCCAATGATATAGTTGTGTCTATGTCCAGGACTCCATCCTCATCCAAGGGACTGCCAGTTTCACCAACTCCTGCATGCATATAGATTAGACCAAAATGGAGAGTGATAGCTTCCTAGTTGCTTCTAACTAATCCCGTCTTAGGCATCCCACAATCTACGAGATCAAAGTTTGCTTTATTATCAAATGAATGAAATTAAAAGATCCTTTAAAATGAATTCAACATTCCCTAATTAAACAGATTCAACCTATCTCTCAAGAAATTTAATCGAGGATGCACAGAAAAACACAGTTTTCGCTGTGCACACCACAAAGTAAGGGTAGTTGATGGTATTCCAAGTTTAAACATCATGCTTTGGTACTGAGCCATGTTCTTAAAGGCTAACAGGTGTAAAGTATTAAACTATAATAAAGTCAAGAAAGCACCCAAAATGCAAGGAATATGTATCAACAATATGTCAGTAAGGGATTACCGGTGTGCCTTATGGCAACAGGAAAGTGAACTAGATACAAATCCAGATAATCTAACTGAAGCTTCTTAAGACTGTCTTGACATGCCTCGAGAACATGGCCGTGATCAGTATTCCAAAGCTGCAATCAAACAGGATAACATTAGCACTAGATCAGTAACAACCAATAAGAAACAGAAGTCAAAGTTTCAATTAAACAAGCCTTAGTTGTAATGAAAAGGTCCTCTCTTTTAACAAGCCCAGTTTGGAATGCTTCTGATAGTGCTTCCCCAACTTCTGCTTCATTCCTATAGTCAGCTGCAAAACATCCAAGGCACACACACATGTCACAAAACATGAACAAGGCATAAATCCCACCAAAACCCCATGAAAAAACAATCAAATCTCACCTATACAACCATATTCCTATTTCTCCTAAATAAATCTATGTAACTAAAAGGAGTAAAGGACTTCAATCTAGAATAAGCTCCAAGTTCTTAGAAATAGCTAAAAACCAAGAAATGGCTTAAGAAAACAATTCACTTTCTATAATCAATCAAATCATACTTGACCAAAGAACTTAAGCAAGAACGGAATGCATGATTAACTAAAAATCACATACACATACTCCATTAAAGATAGGGCTTCAATCAAGAGTTTCCCAGGAGGATCCAACAAACAGGTAAAAGATTTTTTCATTTAAAGAAAAGAAAACCCCAGAAAGCTGGATATTGAAAAAAGATTTTTGCATGAGGATGAGAGGAGTGGTGGATAGGACTAACCAGCACAGTCAAAATGGCGATAACCGAGCTTGATGGAGTTGATGATGAGGTCTCTAATGTCTTTGCCTTCCATACGCCAAACACCCAGACCAATTATTGGCATCTTGTATCCATTGTTCAATGTTATTGCTGCCATCTCTTCTTTCTTCCTTTTGCTGTAAACAGATAGCTTTGCCACGACTCTAAAGAGATTAGCTATGGAGTTTGGACTAATAGAGAAATAACGATGAAATTTTGCAAAGAATTGTCTTGTCTGGTTGGGTCGGCCTTTTGGACCTTTTTCTTGGCCTTTTATGATGAGATTTTTTTTCTTTTGTTTTCTGATTTTTTTTAATATTTTATTTTCGGAACCAAAGATCCTGACCGACCGCACGATCATAAAACCCAAAAAGGGATATATAAAAGATAGCCCATTATCCGCTAAAAGCGACCCAATTCCCAGCCCATTATCTCAGAATCCTTTCTTGGGCCAAGGATTTTCAAAATCCTATTTGCCTTGAAGCGTAAATAAAATCCTCTCTCTACCAACATAGGGTTGGATCAAGTGTCAAGCTGTTTCTTCCAGCTTAAACAGGTCTTAAGTTCGAGTCCTTGCGTGCGTAGCCGCCCCTGTTGGTAGACTCACTCACCAAATCCATATGCGCGATCCGAATCGAATCCGGATTAGTCAGAGCAAAGCTCTGGATACCGGGTGGAAAACCAAAAAAAAAAAATTCCTCCCTCTCAAACTCTCTAATTAATTGCCCCTTTTCTTTTTTCCTTTTTTTTTTGGCTTCTGTTCACTAGGCTTTTTATCTGTAACCGTTTTCTTTTCCTTTTTTTTTTTCTGTATAAACGGAGCTTAATCACTACTCCGATAATCTCATATATATGGTACCTAATTTAATCTGTACAGTGTAATCTCATCTGTAGAGTTACTAAACAATGTCAATCGTTACCGCACCGTTCTATTAAACACAGCCTGTCAGTAGATTTCTTTCTTTTTTTTTTTTTGTCAAAAGTGGGTTGGTAGATTGATTTATTGAATACTTAATATTGGGAGATTGATTTTGATTGTGATTTCATGTTTTCGAGTCTGTCTAATCTGTTTGGTTGATAGATAAACTTAGATTCTCACATTATAATTAGTCAATAATCAAATCTTATTTCTCTAACTATTTTGCCTAAGCAGGAAAAAAAACCGCAGAAAATTCGTGTCTGGGCAAATGTGAAGATTTCATCCATTAATCTTTATTTCATAGCACATCAATGGTAGGCTTGACATTATTAAGCGTTGAAATTTGATCAGTACAGCCACATAATCCAATGAAAATGCAAATTGAAAATACTTGGCAACTGTAATTAAGCTTAATACTGAAGCTTAAGCATACAAATCTATGCCCCAAGATTTGGCAGACACTTGATTGGTCCGATATTTCCTATCGACAGTCTTAATTAGGTCCATGTCTTCCTTGTCCAGCTCAAACTCCAGAACCTGGAAATTCTCTTTCAATCTCTCAAATTTGGATGTCTTCGGAATGACGGCGGTGTTCCGTTCGATACCCCATCGGAGAACAATTTGAGCCACACTTCTGTCATATTTATCAGCTATCCCCTGAAACCAAAATTGTAACATATATAAACAAGAAATTTAAACTGTCTAATCTACAGTACTTCCACACGAAGGAATAAGAAAAGAGTTGCATAGTACTTGAAGAATTGGATCATCCAAACATGAAACTGAACCAAAGCGTTGCTTATTAGCTTCGGCACCGCCTAATGGAGTGTGAGCAGTGACGCAAATCCCATGCTTGTGACAAAACTTGACCAGAGATTCGCGTTGGAAGTATGGGTGCGTCTCTATCTGATTCACAGCAGGCTTTACTTTGGCGTAAGCTAGGCAGTCCCTGGTTAAGAAGACGTCATAGTTGCTGCATTGTGCAAACAAATTATATTTTGCATCAGATTTGTGATTAGATTAATTAATATAGGGCTTAATGACCATTTTCCACCCGGAACTTTTACAATATTGACATTTTCTTTTTTAAAATTTTAATTTGGAACTTTCACACCCTAAATTATAAATGTTAGGACAGTTTTCCCCGATCGTCAAAATTTACTGAAGTGGCCTAAAAATTGCTGACGTGCCCAAAAAACATTGACATGGCATGACGTTCATATGCCACGACAGCATTTTTTAGACCACTTAATGGGGGAAATTGTCTCGAATTTTATAGTTTATGGATGAAAATTACAAATTAAAACTTTAAAGGAAAAATTGTCATAATTTTGAATGTTTGATAGTTTAAAGGGCAAAAGAGTAAAAGTCCCAAATTAAAGTTACGGAGAAAATGTCTTTTTGTGAAAGTTTATGGGGGAGAAATGGGCATTATTATTATGCCATTAATATCATGTGGATCGGGATGAAAACTTTAGACAGACCTGATCCCAATGCTACGAACCAAACCTTTTGAAACCAGATCTTCCATGGCACGCCAGGTAGTCTCCAATGATATAGTTGTGTCTATGTCCAGCACTCCATCTTCGTCCATGGGACTTCCATTTACACCAATTCCTGCGTTCGTCCATATATAAAATATATATGAAATTGTGTACAAAATTACAATAGAAAATTATTAAAAGGGCACATGAGTGACGAAATTTTTACCAGTGTGCTTTGTGGCGACTGGAAAGTGAACCAGATATAAATCCAGATAGTCCAACTGAAGCTTCTTAAGACTGTTTTTACAAGCCTCAAGAACATGGCCATGATCAGTGTTCCAAAGCTGCAATAATAATCAAACGAAACGATGAGATATACTATATATATATAGTAGCTCTTAGTTCATAATAAAGTAACTATATATATATACACTGAGCACTGACCTTAGTTGTAATAAAAAGCTCCTCTCTCTTAACAAGCCCAGTGTCTATTGCTTCCGACAGTGCCTGCCCGACTTCGAATTCGTTCTTGTAGTCAGCTGCAAATTAAGACATTTATTTTTATATATATATACACGTACATGAAAGAACACTATCAAAAAAATAAACTATAATAATAGTATATATAACTTCAATAATCCAATAGATTTTTGCATGAATATATATATGGCAAGTGAAATAACCAGCACAGTCGAAATGGCGATAACCAAGCTTGATGGAGTTGATGATGAGGTCTCTAATGTCGGCGCGTTGCATACGCCAAACACCCAGCCCAATTATTGGCATCTTGAATCCGCTGCTCAATGTTATTGCCATTTTTCTTTTCTTTGCAATGTAATTACGGTGCCAATTGCCTCTCACACTCTAGTCTATACCATGTCGATTTATATATAGGAGATGATGTGAAAAACTATAATGACTAAAGTACCATTTTCCCCCTTGAACTTCTAGTGTTTGGATGTTTTGTTCCCTAAACTTCAATTTTGGACATTTTGCCCCATGAACTTCAATTTTGAGATCTTTTACCCCCTTAGCCTTACGGCATCGTGGTAATGCCCATGTCAGATAAAACCGTTGACATGGCAATGCCAAAAATGCCACGTGACATTGCCATGTCAACGGCTTGACGGTACCATTAGATTGAGGGGGCAAAACATCTCAAAATTGAAGTTCATGAGGCAAAATGTCCAAAATTAAAGTTTATGAGACAAAACGTCCAAAAACTATATAAGTTCAAGAGTGAAAATTTGTCGGAAAATTTGAACAATCCCGTGTATTCCAGACTTCCTTAATTATTCAATTAGGTACAATTAGTACGTTGTGTCCAGGGAGAATAAAAGGGCAAGTGGACAACACCAAAACACAACATAAAAAAACACAATTGGTGCAATTATTAAGATTTAAGAAAGGTACATACAAATGTTTTTTGGAACCCTTCTAAAATGTACAGTTATACACATGCCATATTCAATAGTAGTCTGACCACCTACTCCAACATATATATAATATAATATTATTTTATAAATATAATTGACGGACCTACGGTTGTCAATAATTATATGGAGTGCCAATTTTACAAGCATTAAATTTCATTTTTTAAACGCAAAGAATAAATTGGCCAAAAAAACGCAAAGAATAAGTCCAATATAGGGGTGCCCATATGGTCCTTGGAGAGTGGAGACATTTGCAAATTGGCCGTAGAGGCGTCCATATAGAGCATGGCTCGAGGCACGTCACGTCACCTTCAGCCTGGTTTTGGCACCTCCGGCTCCAATATCATGTTCTCATGTCGGGGTTTGGCTCAGTATCCCAATTCGGTTTATGGTTGATCTTTGGCCATAGAATTTGTTGGGGTATTGCCACTTGCCATAGCATCTGCGGTCGATCGAGAGGCCACTCTTGCTAGCAAGTTATCAATGTTGGGTAATAACTAATAACAAACAGGCTACTTTGCATCTTCATTATCAAAAAAAAAAAGCCCTAAGTATTGCTCGTTTTAGCACCCAAAATGCCTAAGTTATGAGAAATTAAGGAGAATGGATGGAGTCGAGGCCATGGTAATTTTCTTCACACTACAAATACAAAGCCATTTTTATTACTATTTTGGTTTAACCATGCATGATTTCACCAAACTTTATTAACCCGAAACTATTCCTGTTGAGCACAGCCCAGAAGCCTTACTAAGGCCCTGTTTGGTGCATCGTTTGGGTTGATTGGGTCGGTTAGTGACTCAAACGGCCTACCAAACACTTTTTCCCGGTGAGATCAGTTTGTCTCCATTAAACACATGTTTTACAACCACCGAGAATATTCCCATCTGTACAGTAACAAATCTAACACGTACAGTAACGAATTTTACTCTCACCGAACCAATCTCACCGGTATACCAAACATGGCCTAAGACCCAAAGCCTCCTATATATGCTAAGAGGCAATGTATGACCTCATAATCTCATAGGCATAATGCCCTTTTCCCTCCCCTAAATTTTTACAAAATGGATATTTACCACCTGAACTTTTAATGTGAAATTTTTAGTTCTAATTAAACTATCAAAATCGGAACAATTTCTCTCTTAAATTATCGAAATCGGGATAATTTTTCCTAAAAATACCGATGCGACATTATGGCACTCCATACGTTAGCAATTTTTGGGCTACATCATAAATTTTTTACGACCAAAGAGAAATTATCCTGATTTTAATAGTTTAGACTTTATTAGAGTATAAAAATTCCAAATTAAAAGTTCAAGCGAAGAAAATGTCCATATTCTGAAAGTTTAGGAGAAAATTAAACCTAATCTCATATGACCCTCTCGAACTTTCAAATTCATTGAACACCTACAAACTTAACTATATTGGAGGCCCTTCTCTCACGGCTCTCTTTTATAGGTCACTTGGAGCCCCTCACTTAGTTAATGGGCTTCCCTTCAAGGTGGTCCTCAACAAATTTTTTTTTTCTAAGGTTTTTGACTTTTTGGGATGAACTTACATTCTCACTTAAAAAATAAAAACATAAAATGATAGCTTAAATAGTGGGAAAATGGAAACATACCCTTTGGGCCTTAGGCTTTAGCAAAAGAAAAAGGAACTTTTGGACCTTTTCCTTTCTCGAAATAAGAAACAGATCGAGCCCCTATAAGTAGCCTATCCAGTAAAGCCCATTATATTATGTATGGTAAACAAAAGCCCATTTGAGACTTATAAAAATTTGGTGGCAGATTTCCTTCCACTCCCTTCTTCTTCCTAACGCATCATAAAAACAAAAAAACCAATCAGAGAGAGATCAAAAACTCTCTCAACTCGATTTCCTCAGATCTAATCGGCATCGTCTCAGATCCAATAATTCCAAAATGTCTTCAACTTTCAGCGGCGATGAAACAGCACCGTTCTTCGGCTTCCTCGGCGCCGCTGCTGCCCTCGTCTTCTCTTGTAAATTAACCCTCGCCCTCCCCTATAATTGATCTTTAAAAGTTTTGTTTTTGTTGTTAGATCTCTGTTAATTCTGTTTAATATTAGATCTATTTCAATTCCCATTTTATTTGACTGTCTACTCAAATCGCGAAGTCACTGGATCATTGTTAGTCGCTTTTTACTTTTTCGCATTGTTTAGCGAACCAAATGGAGCAAATCCAATTGAATTATATATATATTTTTGTTAAATTGTGTCAATTTAGTAGTTTTTGGATATGGATCTTACTTCGTTCTTGGGATATGAGTAATTTTGAATCAAATTATTATTTTGATTTGGCTGAGTAAAATTTTCATATTGGTTTACCTTCAGTGTGGAATTAAATGATAGATTTTGTTTAGATTAAAGTGGTTCTGATATGGATCTAATAAGAATATTGCATTCGAATAAAGCTGGAATGGTTTTAATTGATAAATTTTAATTTATTTGATGAATTTAGGTATGGGAGCTGCATATGGAACAGCTAAGAGTGGTGTTGGTGTGGCGTCTATGGGTGTGATGAGGCCTGAGTTGGTCATGAAATCTATTGTACCAGTTGTTATGGCTGGTGTTTTGGGTATTTATGGCTTGATTATTGCTGTTATTATTAGTACTGGGATCAACCCTAAGGCCAAATCATACTACCTTTTCGATGGTTATGCTCACCTTTCCTCTGGTCTTGCTTGTGGCCTTGCTGGGCTTTCTGCTGGAATGGCAATCGGAATTGTTGGTGATGCTGGTGTCAGGTACAATTCTTTTATTTCCCCCAATCTCTTCAACTTAGGATGGGACTTCTTCATTAATACTAGATGCAGTTGCTGTGGCAATGTTGATTTATGCACTTGGTCATTTAGTGATTTAGACTTTAAACGTTGCTTTATGCCCCTGTTGAGATTGTGGTTTACTAACATGATGCCTTAGCTCAATATTAAGTTTGAGCTGATTTTTAATATCTATGTTGTGTGCATCTCTAAACATGGCTCTTACTACAAGGATCAGTTTGTGGTTTTAGATAGTTATGTTAGATTAGTGCTGTTTTAGATAGTCTGTGGCTCTAGGTGTTGTGAAATTTAGTTAAAGCAATACTTTGTGAGACTTCATAATCACAAAAAAGTTATTGATGATAGAAGGCGACTGTTAATGTTATATAGACATGACACGGAGATAGCAATTCTATCTAGTCAGTTTGGTATCAACTTCAGATTGTTCCATCTGTCATAATTCATAAATCTGGTACATCATGGAAATTGTTTTTAATGTTTTATGAAATCAAACATTCTCTTTCAATAAAAGCATGTCACATAACGTTTGAATTGTTTTGTTCTGCAGAGCAAATGCACAGCAGCCAAAACTTTTTGTTGGAATGATCCTTATCCTCATCTTTGCTGAAGCTTTGGCCCTTTATGGTCTTATTGTCGGCATCATCTTGTCTTCCCGAGCTGGCCAATCCAGGGCAGAATAAGATGCTCGCAGAGCTGCTTAGTATTCTTTTATTGCTTACGTGTATCACATGTATGGGCAAAAGTATTGATTATGCTCAGGTTAATTGTGATCGGACAGCATGTGCATTGATTGCACGATTAATAGTTGAAGAAAGCAACTACTTGGGCAGTCATTTGGTGGTTGCTCGTTCCTCTTTGTAGAAGTAGCATTGAGTTTCTCTAAATAAATTTGTCATGAAGCTTTTCCCTTTTCAAATTTATATTTGTCAGTGTATCTTGCTTTTAGTTCGAACTTTGTTAATGGAAGTTTAATTTTGGAGAATCAAGCTTTGCATGAATCAGTATTTTATCCAAATCTGTCTTCCACTATATGCTTGTATGCCTGTAGATGGTTGCTTCCAGTTAGTTCTTCAATCATGTTGTAGACTTGTAGACTTGTAGCCCAACTTGATATGTTCTGTGAAATTTGGTATTCAGACTCCAAAAGGAATAATAAGATAAGATACATTCCGAATTGAAATTCTTAATTTGGTGAAATCATGTTTAGACAAGGATTCCCTTAAAATTTTGAATTCCAATTGACTTTTATCATGAGCAAAACTCTTGTTGCTTCACAACCATCAAGAGTCAAATTGACAGCAAAAAGCCAAATTATTCACAAACAAGTAATATAGTAGCAGATTGAAATTCACTAAAAAGTGAAATCTTAAGCAATATTATTAATATAGGATTCCTTGCAAGTTGTATCATTTTAGATAAAAACAACTTTTATTATAAGAAAAATCCCTCATTTTTGTGCTAGCCCTTTGAACCGCAACTTACAGCTAAGCACCTGGATCCTCATCCAAATTTTGCAACTTGCATGTTGTACAGGTGAGTCGTGATTCTCATTTTGCAACAGGACCAAATTTTTACAAGTAAATACAAATCTGGACCAATTTGTGTTGTCCACAATTTTGGGCCAATCAGAAGATATATGTGTCCTTGTCGGGCTATAGAGCAAGCATATATACATAAAGTTCCAATATTTGGCATTGAGGGCCAATCAAATTAAAGGAGATTCATATCCGGATCCGATTAATTCAGAATCGAGTAGAGTAACGTTTGACCCCTAAACTACTACTTTTGAAGTAAAGGATCAGTTGAGTGCAACTTTGTATTGAGATTCCACCATGATTCAAAATTATATGTTTAAGAAATGAAGTTTGCCTTTGAGATTAGCTTAGAGTCGAAATACTGTTTATGTTTTGAGAACTCTTTAACATCAAAAGTGCAAAAAAAGAATATAAGAAGATAAGAGATAGTTTACGATTCCATCATTGTAATCCAATCAAATGTATTTAGATGATGCAGAAATTACGCAAAGCATATCTAACTTTTTCGTGGTGAGGATAGCTAGAAAAATAGAGCAACATTTTTTTTCCTTACCCAATAAAAAATCAAAAGCAGCAACCTTTTCTTAACCTTCTGGTTTGCTTAATTATATATGCATACATATATATTTGCCGATATAGCTTACGTCTTTCAAAGCTTTAGAAAGATTTTCCCATTGGATGATGAAAAAAGAAACATGCTGACTCATAGTCATAGTACGTATAATATCGAAATATAGTGGAAAAGAAACATGTCACCTAACATCAATCTCTTGCTAATGAAAAAAGAAGATTTGCTTAATTCATCAAACCATTTTACATTTCGAGGAAATTATAATGTAGTTTTGTCTTACTTGTATACCTAAGTATATATACTAATTATTATAAAACATTACTTAATTAGTGCACTGGACTTGATCAAATTTTCATTGATTTAAGATATATAGTGGGGGTTTCAGTTTTATATATATATATTGGACCCGTCGACATGAATTTGGTGATGAAATGACCAGAAAAAATTAGGTCATGTTGGAGGTTTGGAAATTGAAACCACCCACATGTTCAAATCTTTTTTTTCCTTATCTTCGTTTGCCTTTGGTTCCCCATTTACTTTTTCACATGCAATCGTAAGCCATATAGTTTGGCACTTATGAGTCTTCTAGAGACTAGAGATGAAGTTAATCTTTTAGGGGCACCATTATTAATTCAACATGGTTGGTCTTTTTATGTCTGGTTTTATCTTACCTCTGTGTTTTCGAATTTAAGAAATTAATGAATTTGTTAATATTATCATTAAGGAAAATTATACAATACACTTTCAGTAAAGTTTAGCATACTACATATGCGAGGGTTAAGGGTTGATATGTGTTTTTTAGTGAATAATATCTATTATTAAATACACAATTAATTAGAGAATGGGGTATGTGTCAATACCTTAACCCGCTTGTGGAGTCTAAATGTTAAACTGACAATGTATTATATAATCATTCTATATATGATTAAATGAAATCTACTGCCCAATTGGTTGATTTAAATGATTCAAAGTATTATGATCCCCTTAATAAAGCAAGATTTCGAGAGCATGTTTGGTGAATGGAGGATTCCTGAGAGAGCTTTCCGACTCGAATGGAATTACTCCGAATACATCAAAATACCTAGCTACTACTTGGTATTGACATAACTGAAAACATAAAATGTGAATTCTTCTTCCCCACATATTGGAGAAAACAAAAAGTAAAGATCAATCATTTAGTATATATAATATATCCCATTGATTAATATTGTGTATATTGATTTTAAATTTGATAGCACAATATATTGTATAGAACCGAACCCTGTCTGATCTGTTTACAGCATCATTAAACTATATATATATATACTCGTAATGAAGTACAATATATATATATATATATATATATAACAATATTGTACAAAAATGACAAACAGAAAGGATAGAGACTTGGTTTTAACCTAAATTAATTAAACTAAAGTAAGTTCTTCAAAGTTCTTCAAAGTACAACCACAAAAACAGAACATGCACATGATAAAATTGTACAACTTAATTGGAAAGGCCGAATTAAAGGGGAGATTATATATTCACTAGTATAACGATCATATTGGTCACTTTTTTACTTAAATCATGTGGTAGAGAGTTCACTAGATCAGTACTAATGTCAATTAATTAGGTAAAGTTAATTTTAATTAAACCCAGCAAAAGATCAAAAGTGCTGTTATTATAATTCCTTTGAAACAGAAACCACACAATTTCTTGTAAGGGGTGTTTCGATCGATCTCTGTGTAAATTTTTTTAATTGAACTTTTGTGTTTTTTAAATAATCAACATCAAAATTTCGGTACACGTACGTACCTTGGGTGATGATCAATATTGCATTATAGTAGTAAAGAGGAAGCGATAACGTTTTTGGTGGCAATGAATTTCTTACGTTGGAAACCATGGAAGTTTGTCTATATCTAGAAACATATATCATTATATATAACACTATTTCTTTTAGGAATGCTTGTGGCTCATCTTCAGCCGCTGAATGATGCTTTAACTGCCAGCATGCATATTCTGAATAGTACTAATATTTTCAAAGTGCTGTTTCTTAGGTCATTTTATAAGTTCCAAAGGTTTTTTTTTCCCTTTTTTAATTTCTTTGATAAGAAAGAGAGGGAGAATCATGATTTCTGGTAAAGTTTTTGTTGTAATATTCAAGTTGGGTTTGGTGGTCCAAAGGCAAAAAAGTCACTTAAAAGAAATTATTAATCGGAAATGAAATGCGTCAGCTAACCCCTGAATCATATGGGGAAGCTATTGAAATACTATTCAATAATGTGGCCAATTATTTTTTATATGGCTGCCTTTTGGCCCGGGTCTGGAATCCAAAATCATGTACTATATTTTACACTTCTCAAGACGTCCAAGATCACGTAAGCTATCTTTAAATTATAAATGAATACTTTCGACCTTTTTTTTTACATAAAAAAAAGGTCCCGTGTGCGTCATCGATTCCAGAGACTCATTATCCCCCGTTACCTCTTAAACACCGAGAACTCAGGGGTTCATATTCCCCAGCTCACTCTTAAACCCCGGAACTCCATGGTGAGTGGCATATCTAGTGTGACGTGTCAATAGTGGATCTTAATATAGGGTTGGGACAAGCAAGAGTCTATGTAAGAAAAACACTGTATTTACTCAAACTCAAACCCATGTCAACACCTGCAAGGAATCTTACACTCGACTTCCTACTACTAAACCAACCAAATGTGCTATATACTTAATACTTTGGACTTTGGAGATATATATAATATAGTGCATGATAATCGTTAAACGTAAATATTTAACCCCTTATATTTACTACTATTAAAATTTGAAAATAAAGTGTCTCTATATATAAGTTCTTATCACCTACTCCCTCTCTCTCCTCTTTTCTCCAATTATTTCTTAAATTATCGTTTGTCTTGACTCTTGAGTTTGTAAATTGTTTACATATATATATACACTCCTATACTATAGAACGAAAGGATCCTTGAAGCATCATTTCATATGAATCAAACAAAGAAATATTAATTGTTTTTTAAATAAAGAACAAAATTGGATCCTTGAATAATGAATATACCATAAATTTTGTTGATTCTGTAGAGAGCTTTTCGAGACTCAAAAAGTCAAGAATATTCACCAAAAATAAAGAGGACAGCGACGGATCCAATGTAGTAGTAATCAAAATTTGTTTACTTCGATAATCAAAAAAAATTGTGTACTTTATTATGAAAATTAATAATACTTTTTTAATATTTATAAATTAATATTGTTCGAGATGGATCTGTCCATTATGAAGTATTGAGAATAAAGTTAAGTCAACAATGTTTTTCTCCATTCATGATAGTCAAACTCGAGACCTTAGTCAAGTAGAATATGTACCAAACTACTCGAGTAAAATAATACTACTAAGAATTATCTATACTTTAATTTTGACCATTTTCAACAATACTAAAATTATGATTATGGCAAAAAATAAACAATAATTAAAATGATTGTGATCGATTGATCCACATAAAAAACAAGATTGCTCCAAATGAAGAATCAATTTAGATCAAACAAAACAAATTCCCGTTATTTCATTCAATATTCTTCCTTCAACCTTATATATTATTATAGAATAAAAATCCTCTCCCCCTCTATGCATATGCATGGGGCAATACCGCAATACTATATTTTATTTTCTTCCTAAGTAACCGGGCACGCAACGCAATGCAATTAAGCCGTGAGGTAAAGACTAAAGAGAACGAATTAAAATTACTAACATAAATCATGAGCCGCAAAACAATGACTTGTTTAATTAAACATACTACTCCATATATTTTGTTTACTATTCAATTTACCCCCTGTGTCCTGAAGTAGTGATGGCGCACACATGCCATAAATTGCGTGAAAGCCGCCAAATCTGCGAATACACGTGTACATATCATAGCTGTAACCTTGTTTCCCGCCACAGCCGCTGTAATCTTATCGTGCCCCTCCCTAGTTTTTATATTAAGCATTTAATTATAGCTTTTTAAGAGAAAAATAATAAAAGTATATGTAACGAAAGGGAAAAATAGAAAATAGAAAAAATGAAAACCCCATTTAAAATTGAATACATTACATAACACTGGCATTTGGAGGTTGCGGTGCGTACATGGAGTGG